>JAQGBZ010000250.1:0-92453 GCA_034687125.1 Neelides folsomi | reverse complement strand
CCGAAGACGATTACTAGAAATGCATATTTAACTTATTATTTTATACATTTTCTCTTTTGCATCATTAATTTCTTATATTGCTAGTAATCTATATTTCTATAATTCTGGCAAGGTTACCATTTTTTAAGATCTGGTCGAATTTGGATAGGTAGTTCTTGGGATAAGGCAACCAAATGTAGAATGACGCTAGAATGACGCTACTTATAGAATTTTTATCAAATTCGAAACTCCATTCACATCAAAATGACCAAGTAAGGAAGTAAGTAGCGCTTTAACATCATTGTAATTTATTACTTAATTAAAGTTTAAATTAAAAGTATCTTAATTCTTCCCTTCACACAATACTTTAGAGTGTTAAGAAAATCAAAATCAATTTAAGCTTCAAGAAAAAGGATTAACAAACAATTATATAAATAATTTTATAATTGGCTAAATTCAAAGTATGTATTTCTAGCTCTCGCGTAGTGTCGGTTTCAACTTTCAACCTCAATTAACCGCGAGGAAAGTCTTCTTAATTGATAATATTATAATCAATTAGATATTAAGCTTTTAGTCTTTTTTAATTGATATATTGTCTATTGTATATTTTAAGCAATGCCCAATTCATTCATTAACAAAACTCAATAATTTTTCAACTTTTATTTAGGCTATTTGGCTTGACTTGTTCACTTGTTCCATATCCATACATCAAACGATCGGTCTCGTAACTCTCATCTCCATTTATTGAGGTATAAAATTGTATTTTAATTATTGATGATTATTGATTATATAATTATATTCCTTACAATTAAGAAAAATATTCCAAATATGTTTATGTAAATATCTACCAACCTATATGTATGTTTTATAAAATTTATATTTTATAATATGTACCTATTTGCATTTACAAAAATTATCTACGAAGATTCAAAAGCATACATTTTATGCAATTAATTATATTATATAATATTTAAGAATGATAAGCTGCAAGACTTTATATCAAAGTACTTATCCTAGGTTTATTGACATTGTGATGAGCTTATTGAGAAATGCCACTTAAACAAAGCATTATTTATGTATGACAAAACAATGGATTATTATAACGATCTTGGTCCATATATAATTATATAGATGAATTAGCCCATTTTCACACGCTCTATTTTATGTCTATGTCTACTGTACTTAATATTTTCTCGTTCAGATACCTAATCGATTTATTTTTATTATCTTTGTATTACAATATCTGTAATTCCATTTAATTAAGGAGTACAATTAAACATCGATATCGAATCGTACAATTTGTTTTCACACTAATTATGAAAGATATTTGTATAATATTATTTATAATAATACACAAATGCTTACGTATATTATTTTAATAATTTAGCATTTTTGCGATATGCGGATGCAATGAACTAACAAGAGGACATGCATACCTATGTTAAAAATATGCATCTAGTGCATTTCACTTGCATTGCTCAAATCTCTCGTTTTGCAGATCGTGAACGGTCTCATTGTAAAAAAAATGCCTTCTTATGAGTAAAATGACGTAAAATGCGAATGTTCGTCCCTCTCTCCCCAATTCTTGGCGAGAGTTTATTGAGATAGGAATTGAGATGTGAGGCATTAAAGCATGAACTGTGAGTCAGCCTCAGCCGCTTTCTCACGAGAACTTCCCCCAGGTGAATCCTCCACCTGTACATATAATATGTACGTATGTTAGCTACTCCACCAGGTTACGAAGCTGTCATTGAAATCCACGTCTATGAAGTATACGGACACATAATGTGCAAAAAGCAAAAACCATGCTATGCACGCATCGCTTTCTAAATTATAACAACTTTAAGTTCCTCCAAGAAGAGCAACAATGAGGAATCTCTCGAGATTTTCGACAAACTTTATCTTTCCAACATTTTATCCAAATATCATTATTAAAGTTTCGTTTTAACTTTCATTAACGTTATTTTGTGCTCAAATAATTTTTAGATTAAATGTCAAAGAGTTGAAAATCAGAGTTAATTAATCAAAGTAATTAATCATAGAGTCATTCACCCTGTGTTAAAATAATATTTATTTGTCTCTTACAAGCTAAATACATATATCAATATATGAAATTACGCATAGTGTTTGAATCATAAAGACATTAAAAATGTTATAGTGGATTGTGAGTTTTGTTTTAAAAAAACATCCTATGAGGAAAAGGAAGTGTTTGTGTATAGAGTTGATAGTTTTATAAAAATAGTATTTTGGCATTTGACAGGATATACCTGTACTTTAATTTCACGCACTTGTTCTGTGTCCTATAGTTTGGGCGAGTCAGGGTAAGAATAACACAAATAAAGGGGTTTGGTTTGTCAACGCTATGTCTTTTTCCATGAATTGCAATACTTTCTATATGTGCAATGTATAATTTGGTTCTGGTTCGGAAAAGGGTATGGATTGCTGCACGGATCGGGCTCTACTCCGGCCCCTTTTAAAGTCTGGTGATAGGAGTAGAAATTCAAGCACGGGCGTCAGTTTCGCAGAAGAGATGGGAGACAAAACACCGAGGGTCGGACTCTGTTTTCGTCGAGTTCGACTTCTCCTATGGAAGAACTTCCTTCTGAGACGACGACATTATTTGGTCACTTTGTTGGAAATTATTCTCCCGACGATCTTCGCGATGCTCCTTGCCTTCATGAGGACTCAGAATCGAAATTTTACAATACCTGTTAACAATGTTACATTTTATGATGAACATACAGAAATGGTGAGACCCATTTGGAAAAAAATGTTATTTACAGAGCAATTTTAACTGGATTTTAATTTTCTAAGTAAAGCTATTAAATGGATTTTTATTATAGAATCTCATTGGCAAGTTGGAAGATCATTTGGGTAGAGATTCGATGATCGCTTATGCTCCTTCAAATCCGATAACTGACAGAATCATTAGAATGATGCAGACTCAAATACCCGGCAGAAAAATCGGTAGGCCAATGAACCTAAATGCACATGCAACTCTTATTTATGCGGATGATCCATGTGACTCTTTTCCTCTAGTTTAATTTTAATGTAGAAAATGAATTTTTTTATATTAATTTAGTTTAAGTTAAAACACGAAAAGAGAAAATATTTTTTATTTACTTTCTAAAATATTTTTCCACGCTAATTTTATTATCTAGAGCAAGGACACTCTTTGACTTTTGACATTCACCAATATTGAGAAATGTTATTTTATTAAAATGTTTAATTTTCTCTTTACTGATTTATGAATAATATGGATGTTTACACACTTCAATCAATATTTATTTTAGTAGTAGGTATACAATTTCAAGGTTTAAATTCAACATTTAATCATCGAACATTTTAAAGAATTTTTAAATGAACATTATTACTAATACTCTATGCGAAGGTATTAAATCGATCGTATTTAATATTACTAATTGTTTGATAAGAATGAAAATATAAAAGTCGAGTTTTAAGAGTATTAACAAAATTCATTTATCTATTTATTTAAATGCTTCTAGTACTATAAAACTTTTCAGCTGGTCAAAATGAAAAACTCCCCTTTATTATTGTAAAACATTCAAACATTTCAAATACTCAAGGTATTAATCAGTTAAGCTATTTATTTATGCTGGCCTATTTAACAGAAAACATAAAATGATAATGAATTCCTCTTATGCCAATCTTAAATACACACATAAAAGCAAAACATAAAATATTAATAAAGTCTCTCGATAGCCAGTAACCAAATGTTCATGATAGAAAATGATTATGTTATTTATAATATATTTTAAAATGCTACGTTAGTCATGTAATCTAAATGTAGAACGGAAATCTCAACAGAGTTGTTAATGTTAATTATTAAGATTATGATGAATAATTATTAAATATATATACATATATATAATAATTATATATATTTTCAATTAAACTACTTAATAAAGACAAATTTAAATTAACTGTTTTTTCTTTTCAGAATTGAAAAGCTTCAAGACGGAAAAGGAAGTTGAGTCATTTTCAGCACAATTGGGAATTAACATAACAAAGGATGCTAGCAATAATTTTCTAAAGGCAGCTATTATCTTTGAAAAAGGTCTCGAAAATGAAGATTTTGGTCTCGGTCACACGATCTCCTATAAAATTCGACTTGTCAATGAATTTCATGATATTTCAAAAGATCTCTTTCCCTGGTTCCAATTTCCTGGTCCGGTCAAAGGTAATTAACTCTGACTTATTGTTAGCAAAAATACAAAGGGAGATGGATATATTTTGCGGATTTAATAGGCCATATCCTTTAAAACTAATGAAAAATTAATTTATTTAGAAAACGAGGCAAAATATTCGGATAATGGATTCGCGGGTTTACAAGTCATTCTTGACCAAATTCTCATTCAAACACTTACGGGAAATCCTAGTCAAACAAATGTATTAAAAAATTAAAGTGGATAATTAATTACAAATTACTTATTGTTCTATATTTTAACATTTTAGATATCAATGGAAGCGTTTCCGTATCCTCCGTATATTCTGAGTATTGACTTTGCAAATTTTTATTTTATTCTTCTTCCTCAATTCATTGTACTGGGATTTATTTTCATCGTTCCTTCCATTATTCGCGGTGTTGTGAGTGAGAAAGAAACTGGGATCAAAGTAAGGACTAATATTTTTACTTAATTAATGCTGATATTCTTAATTCAATTTTTATCAATACTTCAATTTTTGTCTTTAGGAGCTAATGAAACTTATGGGACTTCCTAATTGGATGCATTGGCTTGGTTGGATGTTAAACTCACTAATCGTCCTCGTTTTGTCAATTTCAATAGTCATCTTTTTATTCTTTTACAAGTTCAGTGATGAATCTGGTGCTGTTCTTAATCGAAGTGACCCCACCCTTTGGTGGTTTGTTTTATTTCTTTATGGAATCTCAGCGACTTCTTTTTGTTTCTTCATTGCATCTCTTTTCAAAAAGCGTAATTACAAATTCAAGTTAAAATATTAACATTTAGAATTATTGTGTAAACATTATTTTGTATAAGTTTTAATTGTATTAAATGTATTTAGAAATTAATCTTTTTCTATTCTAGCCACCCTTGCTACAACAATAGGAATCGTAGCCTGGCTAGTTTCTTACTATGCATTTGCTACTACGCTGGAACAAAAATACCAAAGTATCTCATTTTTGGAGAAAATGTCAGTCGCAATGTTACCGAATATGGCTTTACAATGGGCAATTAAAATCATGTCTGGATTGGAAGGAAAAGGTTTAATCTCAATTCTAATATATTCTTTATTTACATAAGATTCTCTATTGAGGTTATCGAATTGGAATGTCGATGTTGATTTAAGTATTTGGGAGATTTAGATAAACTTTCCAAATCCACGAATTGTTTACCTCAGAATTAATTAATGAGGTAAATAAAAGAATGTTTTAATTAATGAGGAATTTTAAATGTATTAGCTGTTGGAGCCCAATGGTGGAACATATGCGAACCAATTAGTTCTGTTGATCCTTTGTCACTCGGCTACGTTTTCCTCATGTTCGTGATTAATACCTTCGTGTACCTCACGCTCACGATCTACTTTGAAAACATTTTACCAAGTGACTACGGCATAAGAAAGCCCTGGTATTATCCTTTCATGGTAATTTTTAAACTCCTTTGATATTTAAAATGCTTCATGCTACATAGAAATCTTAATTCTTTTGTAAATGGTATGCGGTTGCTGCTAACTTTTCCAATCTTACTTCTATACATAACAGACTCTACGTTATTGTTTAAAGAAGAGGGTTGAGAATGACACGACCGCTGGATCAAACGTTAGCCTTGGCCCTGCAGACGGCTTTGAAAAAGAACCCAATGGTTTGAACCCGGGGATTGAAATCACAAACTTGAGCAAAACATTTGGAAAGAATAAACGAGCCGTCGATCGAGTTTCATTCAAAATGTACGATGGGCAAATCACGGCATTTCTTGGACATAATGGGGCTGGAAAAACCACAACTATTTCTGTTCTTACAGGTATACATATAGTTTTTATTGATTGATTCAAGTTCAATATTTTGAGCAATCAATAATCTTTTAATGTGATTTTTAGGCCTCTTCTCTCCAACTTCTGGAACTGCTAAAGTTAATGGATATGACATAAAAACTGAGATGGATGAAGTTAGAAAAAATCTTGGGCTATGCCCGCAGCATAATATGCTTTTTGATAAACTGACAGTCAAAGAACATCTTTTATTTTTTGGACAAGTAAACTTAAAATTAAACATGCTTTTCTTATATTTAAATTACATTCTTATATTGATTTTTTACAGAGTAATTCATCGGATTATCTTATCATTCCGATCTTTAATATTATGAATACTTAATTTAATTTTTCTTTTGTGTAGCTTAAAGGCTTATCAAAGGAAAGGGCTCTGTTTGAAGCGAAAGACCTTGTGAAGAAACTTCAATTGGAATTAAAAATGAATTCGCTTTCAATGAATTTATCTGGAGGGCAAAAGAGGAAATTGTCATTGGGAATTGCATTAATTGGAAGCAGCAAAGTTGTAATTCTTGATGAACCTACGAGTGGAATGGACCCTGAAGCAAGAAGAGCAATATGGGATTTACTACTTGTAATTTTTTACATTTTTAATTTTATTTGCTAGCATAATCCAGATTAAATGTAACATATTAGTAATTAGAATTTATCTTTAATTACAGGAAATGCGAGGAGAGAGAACAATTCTTTTAACAACACATTTTATGGAAGAAGCAGATGTTCTTGGAGACAGAATTGCCATTATGGCTGATGGAAAAATCAAATGTTGTGGAACTCCAATGTTTCTTAAACAATTTTACGGTAAGTACATCAGTACTTATACTAATATTATAATTTTGTTGATTACTAATAAATAACTTAAGGTTAAATAAACAACTTTTTTTTTTAATTATTTAGGAACTGGATATACTCTCCGAGTGACAAAAGATAACAATTCAGATCCCAATCTAATTCTAACGTCCATTCAAAAGTATTCTCCAAATGCAAAATTTAAGATAAACGTAAACGCCGGGATACAAAGTTCAACAGAAATCGCAATTGCAATTCCTTCAGAGGGAAATCCAACTTCAAAGTTTCCAGAAATGTTTTCGAATTTGATGGAAAATAAAGATCTATTTGGCATCGTTTCGCTTGGACTTTCATTGACCACAATGGATGAAGTTTTCATTAAGTAAATTGCTCTTTTACCATTATCTAAACCAATCGAAATGTTCTGCAAATAATTAAATTTTAATTATTTAGGGTTGGAGAGCTCGCTCATCATCCCAATGATACTGATAATGAACTTCAGGACATGACTTCGCAAAAACCAATTGAAAAAACAGGTGAACACAAACACAAACATTTTTTAACTAACTCCTTTGCCCATTAATATTGAAACAATTAAGTTAAAACATAAACTATTATTGTCTCTAGTGCCTTATAATTCAAGAATAAGCGGATTCCAATTGACAATTGAACAATTTAAAGCTCTTTTCAAAAAGAGATTCATTTATACGATGAGAAAGAAAAGGCTCTTCATTTCTCAGGTTTATAAATACATAATTTGATTTTAAATTCGAAATTGAATTATTGAATGAAAATTATTTTAAATTGTTGATTATAGATGCTTCTGCCTATTCTTCTCCTTATTATTGCAATTACAGTGAGTAATGAACACTTTGAAGGGCAGAATCCGCCACCAGAACTCAGATTTGGAATTTCACCTTACAAAAAACCAATCACTATTTATTCAAGTTCACAAAATCCGGTAAGATCCATCAGCTTTATTATGCAAAAATTGTTTATCTTATTTTTAGATTATCAGACTAAGAAATAAGACAATTTAAGAAATTTTTGATTACTGGAATAATATATTGTGATCCAATCATTAAAAATATTGAATTGTGATTATGATTTGTTTTAGAAACTTGGGGAAGCTTACAAAGAAATCGTGGGCTCTAGTGCTAAAGCCGTTCCAGATGTTTTAAACACATTGGTTGAAATTGGTGAAAAAGATTTGACTTCTTTCCGTGAGCAATACATCGTAGCTGCAAACTTCAACACGACGAATGCCAAGGCTTTCTTTTCCACAATCCCTTACCATGCTGCACCACTCTCTCTCAATCTCGTTTCAAATGCAATTCTAAGGAACATGGACCCTGTCAAAAAATTCAATCTAGAAATTGTGAATCATCCTTTGCAAAGTGGATTGGACACCGTGGTTGAAGCAGCGAAAACAAATCCCATTTTTGCTACAACCGTCCCAATGTTATTTTCCGTATTTATTCCAATTGGTCTTGCACTTCTTGCAGCGAGCTTTATTGTTTTTCCCGTTGAAGAGAGATTATGCAAGGTTAGTCTTAGATATTCAACTTGTTTAAATTATGTCATTTTTATTGGTATAATTATTATTAACATGTATATTTTTATTAACAGGCTAAACAACTTCAATTAATGACCGGAGTAAATCCATTTGTCTATTGGTATTCGTCTTTCTTGTGGGATTTTTTCCTCATGTTTATTCTTATTTGTTTGATGACCATTTGCTTCCCCATTTTCCAAACATATGGAGTGTTCACAAACTATAATGCAATTTGTAAGTTTCGTTATAATTTATGCCATTTATGCATAGTTAGTAGCTAGAAATAGCGATTATTGTATTTATAACTTAAATATATTAAATATTTGAGTAAAGTGTAATATAATTACTTTAATTTTTAGGGGTTATATTTCTTGTTCTCGTTGTTTACGGTTTTTCGGCGATTTCATTTTCTTATTTATTATCCAACGTTGTTGCAACTGTTCCTGGTGGATTTGCCCTTGTTACTGTTATCCATATACTTTCTGGTGAGATTTAAAGTTACTAAAATTCATAATTTTGAACAATGCAACAATCAATTTAATAAAAACTTTATCTCATTTTAGGAATGATTATGGTCATCATTGTGTTTTCACTCGAACTTGGAGGTCTTGTGACAGCTGCTGATAAAATTCGTCCAGTTGGTCGTTTATTTCCAACATTTGGAGCTGGAATTTGTGTCATGAGATTTGCTGAGATTGCTACGAAAAATAGCAGATGCAGCATTTTGTCATCAAGTGCTAAAGAAATAGTTTGCAATCCAAATGTCCCACTTGATCCAGACTATCGATCATGTTGTGGTAATACCTTTATAACTTTCATTGGATATGACATAATGTTCAATTACATTGAAAGAATCGTTAAGTATTAATCATGTTCATTCATTCAGATAATTGTCAAACCTTTGGGATTTGTTTTCAACCTCATCCGTTTTTTGTTTGGAAATATGAGAAAGAACTAACTGGAGAAGTTCCAGGAATTGGCCAAGAGCTCCTTTACATGTTCATTATGGCTTTAGTTTATCAAGTTCTTCTTTTCATTGTGGAATTTGGTTTATTTAACAAGGTCATAAGATTTATCTTCAGAGCTGATCCTTCATTGTTTAAAGCTGAAGTGACGGATCTGGACGTTAAAGATGAAAAGAATCGAATTTCTCAACTTCTTAATACCGGTATACTGACACAAATTTTATTTATAATTTGACTTTTTCGTACATATATCTATACTTCTGTCCTGTCGGTATTTATTATATGATAATAAATCGTTTTTAATAAAATTTCATTTTAATTCGTAGGACGGTCAAACGAAGATGGAATAATTATTAAAGATTTTTGTAAAAGTTACGGATCCCTTGCGGCCGTTTCCAATTTAAGTTTTGGTGTCCGCCACGGGGAATGTTTTGGTTTACTTGGAGTGAATGGAGCTGGAAAGACGACAAGTTTTAGGATCTTGACAGGAGACGAAGTTCCTTCTAATGGGAACAGTTTCCTCGAAAAGTACTCTTTAGATGCAAATAGAAAACTTTTCTTGTCCAAAATCGGTTATTGTCCACAATTTGATGGGATTGTAGACGTTTTGAGTGGAAGAGAAATGCTTGAGCTTTTTGCCGCCCTCAGAGGAATTCCTCACGACTTCATTAGGATTGAAGCTGACAAATGGTTAGAGAAAGTCGGACTCACAGCCAGCTCTCATGTTCAATGTGGGAAATACAGTGGAGGAATGAAGAGAAGACTTTCGGCCGCAATGGCCATGATTGGAGATTCTCCTGTCATTCTCCTTGATGAACCAACTTCTGGAGTTGTAAGTCTTTATTTACTCACTTCATAATTAAATTAGTAGAATTCAGATACAATTTTACCTTTAAGTAATACTCATATTTATTGTATAGGATCCAGCTTCGAGACGACAGTTTTGGAAAGTCATTTCTTCTGTAATGGAAGCGGGACAAGCTGTAATTCTCACGTCTCATAGGTAAGATGATTAGCATTTATTATTTGATAATGTTGAGTAACCTGAAAATATTTTGGATTTATTTAAATTGAGTTTACGTTTTATTTCAGTATGGAAGAATGTGAAGTTCTTTGTACGAGATTAGGAATAATGGTGAATGGACAATTGCAGTGCTTAGGAAGAGTTCAACACTTGAAGGACAAATTTGCACAAGGATACAGTTTGACAATAAAACTTAAAGTACTCCTTCCACCAGAATCTGACATGTTAAAACTTTTGCAAAGAACTATTTCACAAAAGTTTCAAAATGCAATGCTGAAAGATCAGCATCAGGTAAATTGAATTTTAAATCTATTGTATTATATTACTTACTAATAGATCAAAATGTAAGTAATTATATAACTTAACTTGATTAATAATTTGCCCATATCTCAATTTACCAATGATTTTATTCATATATTTGTTTAGAATATCTTGCAATACCATTTGGGTGTGAGTTCTATCCCTTGGAATGTTTTGTTTGCATCTATGGAAGAGATTAAATCTGAATATGAAGATATCGTTGAAGAATATTCAATTAATGAGACATCGTTGGAAGAAGTTTTCCTCTCATTTGCTCGGAAGCAGTATTCAAATCGCGATGCTAACATTTCAATTGTTAAAAGGATCCTCACATGCCAACTCTGCACATCGTAATCTCATTGACCTGTCCTTCGCACACGAAGCTTCTGTGATCGTTATGTATTATTATTAATTATTAACTTAACTAAGTCTTTATAAATATTAGTTAACTTTATGCGAAAATCTTATTTAGGTGTAGTATTTTACATACTTTTGATGAATTGTGCGTTTATATTTGACAAATTAAAATATTAAAAATTATCAAGTGTTTTTATTTGAGCAAAAAAGAAATGTGTCTACTGAAAGTTGATATCATTTTTATCTCATTCACAAGTTTATAATTTTGTTCATAATTTATTTTTTGGCTTTTACTCCAGTTTGAGAAGAGTTTTGATCAACACTTTTGACAGAAGTTGTCGAATTTTTTTTCGAAAAATCGGGAGAATCTCCCTTTTTATTAGACAAATTAAAGAAAGCGACTGCATGGGAGTCTTTGCCATTTTCACTTTTTTCTGATTCTCTTCTACTCCTTTGTCCCTCGGCTTCTTTTCCAGAATTTTTTCGATCTTGGTCTCTTAATTTTTCTATTATCTCTCTGTCAAGTTTGAATTCTTTTGTAGTATCCTCAGCTTCGGTTGCCTTCAGGAGAATTGGTTTGATTTCATCATTCGCCTTTGCAGCAAGTTCCTCTTCAATTTTTTGAGCTTTAGCTTTATTGGTCGGCAAATCCCCCTTCTTTCTGTTAAAATCAATAAGATTTTCTCATTTTTTCCCACTTCATTCCATCACAATTTTAGAAAAACATTTATATTAAACTCCCTTACATGACTAAATACTCTAGTTTGCTATTTTCGATAAAGTTCCGTGAGAGCGGTTCAGGATATAAAAGTCTGTTGAAATCATCAGGGTGAAACACTACGTCTTTCTTTCGACTCGCACATGAAAGGAAACTACCAGAATGGGGCTTGGGTCGATGACGAAGATAATATACGCGAAAATTGGAAACGTCGTTAAGTTTCTCTGTACAGATCTGTGCCATGTCACGAATTTCCATCAGCTTCCTCACCAAGCGAAATCCCTTCATGATGAAATTTCGCACATCTTTGACCATTGTGCCCACGACCTTTTGCAAATTGGCCCAATGTTCCTTGGAAGTTTCTTTGGAACGATCAAAGTAACAGAGGATTTCCACCAGCAAAGCAAACAAGTCAACAAAGTTGGGGTCGCTTGGGTCAAAACGACGATTTTCAATGTCTTCCGAAAGGAATTTAAGCTGAGCTCGGATGCGGTAAAGAACGGTTTGACATTCCACAAGGAGATCAAGGATGGCTTCAAAGCGGAATTCATAACTGTGATCCACAAAGTTGCCCCAATCATTTTCACCTCCCGCTCGGATGGCAATCATTTTATTATCAAGGTTTCTTTCTCGTTCCAATTTAAGCCCTTCGCCTTGTTGGGCCACTTTTTCAATACTTGTGTCAGAGTCGACTTTCTGGTCAATAATTCTCTCTACTTTGATGATAATGCTCATGATCTCTTTAGCAAACTTTCTATGAATTAATCCATAGTCAAGTGCTAATAATTTCAAAACAAAGATTTAGCTCATTTAGACGAATAGACCATTGTTTATAAATGTACTTCTTTAGCTTAAGCATAATAACATGAATTAATAGGTTTGGTTAGGTTAATTGTTGATTAAATTTTAAACTGCATTTTCTTTATAAGTAAATTACCTTCTTCGACAGTTCTGTTGATATCAACAATAAAGCTCATGTAACGTTCAAGAATTTTATGTGAGTCTTGTTCTTTCATTTTATAATTCTCCATGAGTCTCGTATAGCAAAGAGTGAAGATCCATATCTTAGCACTAACGAGTCCAACCTCGGGGTCATAAGGACGATTGTCATTTGGAAGGAATTCCCCAACATTGCTTGCTTCAACACCAGTGAGAGGAATGAACAAAATTTCCTCTGCCACTTCGATTGTTGACGAATTTCCGCCAATGAATTCTCCTACTAAATCGAGTGTAGCTCCGAAATTGACGATTTCTTCTTTGTAACCTCTAGTAAATGAAGATGGATTTTTGTTCGGTCTGTTTAATTAACATAATACAAGCTAATTAATATGCATATTACACGTATTATGACAATTATCAATTAACATTTTAAAGGTAAATTAACCTTGTTGCTTAAATATAATGTTCACAACCTCACAATATATATTTTTTATTTCGTTTTATTAATTATGTTATATACAAAGATTACATAGTGTGGCTTTATTGGTAATTTGGTTGTTAGAATTTAGAAAAAAGTAATTTGAGAGTACCTTGGACCGTTCTTTTGCCAAAATTTGAGGAATCTACAATCACTATAATTATTTATAAAAGTTGATATAAATTATATTTTTTAATAATTCAAGATGAGAAATTAATTCGGTAATTGTAATCATTAATTATCAAATCAATGGAATGTAGATTGCAATTAAATTTAGACAAACTTGCCAATCATAAATTGTTTCGTCTTCAATGACAGGAACATTTTGCTTTAACTTTTCAAACTTTCCTGATCTCAACATCTTTCTAATGACTCTTCTCTGGTGAGCGTTGCTGAGTGAAACGATACTTCTGGAGACTTCTCTCGTTTTTCCAGCAATGTCTCCGATCTCATCTGACTTTTCAACAACTTGAAGTAAGCAATTAAGATCAAGAGTTACAATTACTTTAATACATATATAATATTATAAGCTAAAAATGCAATATGTGTAGAGTAGATAAAATAAAATATATGCTTTGATAAATAGGACTAATTTTTTACCTTCTTCATCAAAATGAACCGTTAATGATTTTTCATCTTTTTGACTCTTTTTAAAAAATCTTTGCCAGAACATATAGCCATAACTCACAACAACGTCGTTTTGTGCTCTATATTTTAAAATCGGCCATTTATATAAATGTTAATTATGTTGTTTTGTAAAAGATATTTGTTTAATATAAACCTTGTTTTTGCTAAGTTATATATCAATGTGTGATTAAAGTTGTCGTCTTTTTCGTTCCTACTGAAAATTTTCACCTCATAGTTAGCATTTAAATCTTTCGTTAGTTCCAAATAATGGTCCTTGAACCCATCTAAAATTGAAAGTTCTTTAAGACTAAATATATGGCGAGGAATGTCAGGAAATTCAGCCATTTTTATAAGGCAGGAAAGGATTTGTACTAAAATGAGTAGAGATTTTTAATAATTAAAAAAACCACAATTTGTAGTTATTTTTGTATTTTGTACAAAAAGATTGATCCCAAAAAATAAAATCCAGTTGCCTGGCCTGTTCATTATACTCTTTTTCTTTTATATGGGTTTAACTTTTAACGCACAAGAATTAATTATAATTGAATCATTTTGCTTTATTTATAGCATCTCGAGCATAATTATTCAGTGCTACATACATATTATTTTAAGCCACTAACAAATTAACAATATGTAAGAATAAATAAGTACTTAAACATAATTAGATACAATATACTCATGTAGTAGAATTTAAAAATGAAGATTGTTGGACAGCATTGTATTTACTTATATGTATAAATAACTAGTAATTAAATTCCTAATACAGTCAACTACAATAATCAGTGTACAATTTACATGGAATAACATTTAAAATACACATAGAAGTGATGGTATGTTCTTTACATAATTCTTAATTAGAATCGTTCACAGCCGCTTAACAATTTAAACTTAAAAATTAGAGTAGGTAAGGCACAGGACACAATAAATGGGTTTAATAATTAAATAATAGTTAATTACACTACCTATTGCCTTATTCAAAGAGAATCCCTAAACTCCTGCACAATCACTATTCTTACGAATTTGGAAATATTTTTTTAGAATAATTACAAGGATTTCGATTCGTATATGAGTGCTACGAATAAATAGATAATTTAACACGAGTGATTATTTTTATAATTATATTTATATACGCATAATCTAGTAAGTAGTATAGTATTATAAACTTGATTCATAAACTCAAAAAAATTTAAGATAGGAATGATTGAGGCTTATAGAAAGAAACTAATAAATATTTAATTCTTTCATAATTTTATTTAATTTACTAAATCGAATATAGATTGTATAGTCAAAATAGTTATACATACATTAAATATGAAATTAACATAAATTAAATTTTGTTATTTAAAATATTCAAGGTTTAGGTCACTGAATGTAATGTTTGGTTTACATTCGCATTCTGGATTAAGATTGATAAGTGAGAAATCAACATTATTGGGAGATTTAAATCCTATGCTATTCACTGGGTGTTCCTCATCTTCCCAGGAACGTAGTTCTTATCAATCACTGGATCTTGCAAAAACATATGTAAGCACTTTTCATTTTGAGCCAGTGGATGACCAGCGATCCTAACAATCGAAAGAAATTACAACTTGCTTTTTAATAACTTTCACTTTAAACGAATAATTAAATAAAACACACGATTAAATGCCAAACTAGCGATAAGTATCCTAAATAAATAAATAATAGACGAAATATTAATAAAATATAAAAGTAGTTGCTTACTTGTTCACAAATATTTCAAGTCCTTTCCTCCTATCCTCAATAAAATCTTCATCATAAATTCCCTCATCAGATCTATAAAAGTCCAATACATAATATTTTATTATAGCATTATTATAAAAACATTTATACAAGAAATTTATTGATTAATTGTATCATCTAGTTCAAAAAAGTATAAAGACAAATCGGATTTACCTGAATGGCAATTGTCTTTTCCATGCCTTTGAAGGGAGCGGCGGAACAACAATCTTGGAGTCTCTTTCAAGTTCTCCTCTAAGCCATTCAAAATCCGAATACCTTTTTTCAAACAATTATATTTTGAATATATTTTATAAGAGAGTAATCTGAATAAAATGATATAAACGATGAATACCTTCTCCGAACAGATGATTCTTTCACACGAAAAACAGGCAAGTTGGTCTGTATTCAAATAAGCATCCATATAATACGAATTGCGTTAAATTATTGTAAAATGATTAAATTGGATTAAAATAAGAAAAAAGTGTCTTACCCGGAGCCTAGCTTCGTAGTCCGTATACCGTTTATTCCCTAATCCATGAGTAATTGGATTGATGACATCGATTTCTAGAAAATTTGCTGGTGCAGCGTAAGCATCGTCCAGAGTTTGTTTTTTCACGTTGAGTCTCCGAGTTGCATCCATTGTCTTTGACCTATTAAGGACAATTCGTGCGAGTGGAAGTTAGGTGATAAGGATGAATAAATTATAAGCCTTTAATTCATTTAATGACTCACCGAAAGGAAATTGATTTGGAGCTGCAAAAATGACAGTTTGATAAGAGAAAGTAGGGTTTTTGGGTAACTGTCAAAGGAGAATTGGAATGGGTCAATTGGAAGGAACAAATAACTAAATAACAATTAGAACAGAACGTGGTATATTCTTAACTATGATTAAGTAATTGGGTTTTAATTTAAATTGGTGGTATTCGGAAACTCCTACTTTTCGCCAGCATCCAGCAGCCAGCAATGCTAATTTTCCCTCAACGGGATGGGAATGAGAGATCCAATGGCAAGTTTGTATAAAGGAGCAAATTCCTGGTAGTTCTGGTGGGAAATCGGAAACACAACACACATCCAATATTGCCGAGATATAGAATTAATTTTATAACACTTTTAAAAATGTTCATTAAATATGGATTTAAACATCATTAATTTTAGTATTTAAGATTATAGACAGTAGACACAATACATATAACAGATTAATTATAATAAAAGTAAATATCTTTAGCTAAAATGAATTTATTTAAATTATTGAATGTCCGGGGTTTAAATCAGTTATATCCTCAAGTTCTACAACTTCAAAGGCAATTATTGTTAAATGTTTCGCCTGGAATTTTCATAAATACGAGAAGCAAATATGACGAAAAAAGGACAATTTTACAGTCAATGCCAAAGATGGACGAAGGAACGCACGGAGAACATGTTGTTGACATTGATATGATATCTAGCAAAAGGTTATTTCATTTTTTTGTTTTATTCCTTATTTAATTGTAAATTGGCGATAATTATCACAGATGAAATATGTTGCCAGTATTTGCAAATTATTTGTATGTTTAATTTTATAGACGAAGGGATGAGATGTTTCCTGATGCTGACACTCCCAACAAATTGTACGATGGAGTTCGATTCGATGAGCTTCCCGTTTGCCATATTAAAACGTCCAAGAACAACACCCATATTCATTTCACGGACGCAAGAGGAGAAAGCATTTGTTTTCGGTCTTGTGGTGCCGAAGGATTTAAGAATGCCAGGAAAGGAACAAATATTGCGGCTCAAGCTACAGCTATATCTATTGCATCGGTAAATTACAATTCAATTCATTCAGTTTTTAAAAATATCAAATTCATAATAAAATGCCCAATCGATAATAATTTACTATTCAATGATAATTTTCCAGATAGCCAAAGCCAAAGGATTAAAAACTATTAGATTGAAAATCCAAGGGATCGGCCCAGGAAGAATGAGCTCTGTTAAAGGGCTTCAAATGGCTGGAATGGAGATTGTATGCATAAGCGACGTAACTCCAATTACTGCTAATCCATCAAGGCCACCGAAAGCAAGAAGAGTTTAATTATTTTTTACTTCCTGTTAGTCATTATATCATGTATTATAGATCCCATGAGTAAGAGTATTTGTACTGAAATGTTTTTATTAAAGTTATCAAGGCGATGTTAAAATAAAAAATTGTTTAAAATCAATTCTAACTCATTTATTTTCACTTGGTCTTACGTAATTTCATCCAGTGATTTGTAATACACACTTAAAATAACAAGTCATTGTATAAGTTATCGTAAATAGCAATTAATAAAATAATACAATATTGTGAAATTCCATTTTGTCGGTCATTTTTTAAAATATCGAAATATTCGTTAAACTTATACCTTCTCAGTTTGGCTATTCGTCTACTTATTTGTAAAAATAATTGTTTAAAAATTTATCTACCTAAATAAAGCACGTTATACGAAATTCGATGATTGAATACTTTTTGTATTTTATTGTAGTTCGCCTATTCCCTTTAAACTATAAGATAAAAGCTAATTAAGGTCTTGGAGTGATTTTTATTTGTAATTAAAATGTCTACGCATTTAGCTAATGCATAATATAATCATGCTATATAAAATAATAGTAAAAGTGCTAACAAAGCATTTTAAAATCGTATATGAATAAGAAAAGTTTAAAAAATAAAATCACAGAAATAAATTGCTTTCATTCTTGGGTGATTGCAAATAGCCTTAAATCGAGAATATTGATTCGTCCTTGGCCTTAATATTGATATTTTTTTATCCAAGTCAGCCTCAAATCTCGCCCTTTGCTATAAAATCCCAAATTCACGAATACCTACCCACCGTTTCCTTTCTATTATAGGCTAGCTACATATATAGGACATTTGAGTCTAATCCCCAAATCAAGCATTATTGATTTCCCTTTTAACAAATCACAATGCAATGAAAGGAGGATTTTACTGCAGTTTCACCTAATCTAATAAATGTTTAACTATTAGCTGGTGCATTTGATGCCCATCTTTCCTCATTCTTTCATATAAAAATGAGGAAATATGAGCATTAATAGGAATGACCCTTTAGAGTAGAAACCATACCACGCAATAGAGCTGCAAGATGTCTAATACAATAAAAATAATCGTTCATTGAGTTTGAGTGAGTTTTTAGTTGGACTTTGTAGAGTTTCTACTCGAATAACTCCCTTTGCCAATTCCACTCAAGTTGAGATTTGAGTGATTGTTGTTTGAGCCATTTGGACGAACTTCGAGTCGAATTTCCCCATTTTGCACCGAGGTGTCAAGGGCGTAAAAGACATTTTGACTCGTTGGGATTTTGAGCTCTTTGTGAGGCAAAATTTGAACTAAATTGTAATTCCGAGGGTCTTCTTCTTCAAGCCCAAGCTTTTCTAGTGCGAGGGCGAGGATCTTGGGAGTATGGTCTGCGTTGTCGACGAGCATGGACTTGTACATTACATCTCCTTTAGCCGGAGATGACACTTTCACAACGATGGACTGAGCTGCGAGATTGGACGTGGAAATTCCTAAGCCACTTCCTCCGCTACCAGTAGCACCATAAAGGATGGAACTCTCATTAGAACTTGGAATTGAGCCCTAAGATCAAATATATGAATATATTAATATTTTCACTTATTGTTAAATATACTTATTCACAATCATAAACGAATTTAACAAAAATTGTAAAAATTCGCCATTCGTTTTATTCAATAAACAGCTAAATTAATGAATTTTTTAAAATAATAAAAAGTTGTAAAATTACAATTGAAAATACAAACCTTTCGTTGAAGTCCTGGTTCAATATTCTCCGAAGAAGAATTAGAAGTAAAAGAATTGTTCTTTTTGTGCCCTTTAACGACGTTCCTTTCAGGTTCAATAGTTGTGGAGAGGTTGAAAGCTGTTTTGTCTTCTAACATCACCAGTGAATTAAACCAAGTTGTGAAATAGGGATCTTCATCAATTCGATACCCTTTTGCAGATCCTTGTAGTAATTTTAACTGAAAAATAATTTAAATTAATTTTGACACAAGATAACATTAGTACCAATTGAAATATAATACTTATAGGATAGATACATCTATTATAGAAAGTGTGTAATTTATAGAATGAGATTTGTAATATGTCTACCTGAGCAAGAATCTCAAACTCCTTTCTTCTCTTATCAAAATTGATGAGACTTCCATGGACTTTGTCTGGGATAGCCGAATCAATATAAATAAGGTCAGTGAGAAAAGTTCCCAAATAAGGGATAGTTCCATTAGGAGTTTCATTTTCAGTTGCAGCTGATAATTTGGCTCCATGAGGGCCCCTGAGAACTTTGGAAAAGAAACGTCTTTCTTTGGGGCTTTTGGTTGGAGTGGAAAATTTGGCCGTTCCTTCTGTTTCGAGCAAAGTTCTCTGAGCAAGACGATTGTTTTCCTCCGAGAAGATTTGAGCGAGTTGAGTGAAAATGGCTAAGCGATCCTTTGAGACCAAATGCCATACTTTTGAGAGACGGTAAACTGGACTGGATTCCAGGGCAGAAATGATTGCTTTGAGTGAAGAAAAGTTTTTGAGATGGCGAAGCTCTTGGGAAATTTTGATCCATTTTTCAAGACATTTCGCTCGAGCTTGGATAGTTGCAACAGGATCGAGAAGTATTGAAGCAACAACACGCCCACTCAATGCATTAAATTGCTCCACATTGGCTGCTACTGTTGGACAACCACAACGACGTTTCCAAAGACCGCCTAGACACTCCCAAACTCGCAAATTGAGGAACAATTCCTGTAATTAAAAAGTAAAATTATAGAGAAATGCTATAAATTAAACTCTCAGATGAATTAATTGATATTGTCAATTTCCTTACTTTGTCAAAATAAGTTAGCTGTTGAGCAAAATGAGCTTCTGGAATTGAGAGGAGAGAATATGTCTTGATATGAAGTGGAGTGTTAATTCGTAAGGAATGTATTGATGCAGACTTTTTCATTTTCCGTCTCGATCGAAGTTTGTATTGAACTGAAAACATAAAGTCAAACATAATTTAATTACCAATATTCGAATTGTTTCAAGAGCAAAACATCAAAAAATTTGCGAAAGCACTCAACTTTTTATTGCCATTCAATTAAATATAGTTGAGAGAAAAAGTAAAAGGCTAATAGGCTAATAGGCACTCACCTTTGAGAGACAATGATTTGAGATTTTCTTCTTGTGCAAAAGGGAGTAAGATCTTTTGGAGCATTTCATATCCTTCACTTCCCCGTTCAAAGTCTTCGGAATATGAGTCTATCCACACATTGAGCGCATCGACCATCGTTCTAAAAAGAAAAAAATAATCAATCAAAATGAAATTGTAAGCATATAAGATAAACCGATTATTAGCCATATCTTAGCGATCTGATTGATTAAATAATTGGATTTCATACTTTGAAAGGCCTTCCGAGTCTGAGGTTTTGTACACGCTAATGATTTCTCTGACCACCTCGGCTGGAGTAGCGAAAGCCCTGTAGGTTGCAAGGAAGACGGACAAGTGAGTCGCCTGGACGTCGCTGTCCTCATTGTGAATAGCTTCAATGACTCTCTTCAATGTGCCAGCTTTGAGCACTCGGACTCGAACCGTCTCCCACATGAGATGAGCAATTTCCCCATTGTCACCATTGTGGCCATTGATGACGAGTTTTTGACCTGCTTCTCCTCTGATGCTCAGACTATGATTTCCGCTCGCTTGAACGAGTTGAACTATCGAGGACGGTCGCTGGTATCGAACCTTTTTCAAAAATACTCCCCAAACACTCTCTTCGTCTTTTTCCTCTCCCCAGAGTCGACATTGTTCCTGGAAAATAATAATTAAATACAAATTTTCACAAACATGCTTAATTTCAACTAACATTAAGTTAGATAAAAATAATCAATTTAATTTGAATGATAAAAAATCAATCCCGTAATATTGATTTAACAAAAATTATCCATTAAATTATTACTATTATAAAAATATTTTTATAGTTACAGTCGTAAGTAAAGCACAAATAGATTTTTATAAAATCATTAAAAATGAGTTTAAAATGAGTTTAAGGTTTAATTAAATATTCCTTACCCCTCCAGCCAATTCCGATTCTCCTGCATCCATGAAGAGAACCTTCCCGTAGAATTGAGGACGAAAATGATTTCCTCCTTCAAAGGCCAATTGATGAAAATGAGTGAGGAAAAAAATATTCCGAACTTGTGCACAAGGAATCACATTCCAGAGCAGGAAGGTTAAATCATTTAAACTTGAATACTAATAAAGCTCGGATAGGGGCCACATTCCACAAATAGACTCTCGTGTGTTGATTATCATGGAGCAAGTCGAAATTGCACGTCTATTAACTCAATTGATGACGCAAGTCTTTTCCGAACACAAATTCCAAAAAATTGAGGAATTGCCCCAAGTCAATGAAACCACTCAGGAGTCGATTGCAGAACCCAACTCTTCCCTTGTTTTGATCCTTTGTCAAAGGAATAAAAGAAAACAGGGTTATAAAAGTTTACGATCCCAATGGGGCCTTTTCTCCATGTTTGTTAGAGTAGCCCTTGAAGGAGTCTCTGTCTCAGAGGTTCCTAATTAAATAAATAAGCCTTTGTGAGGAATGTAGGGTGATGGGGCAGGGGATCCGGAAGTCGGCCACGACCGTCCACCCTCGTCATCTCAGAGGGGAGTTGACACGCTGGTTGTCTGGATGTGAGGAGGAGTCGCCGTTCTCCTTCACTGCGGAAGATATATATTTTTCTTTCTTGCAAGGGGGACGGCCAAGGATCTCCTCACAAGGAGGATTCTTGGGAAACGTCGCGGATGAGTTGAACGACCCTCGACAACTCCACCCGCCCCAGCTGATCCTTTAAATCCCTACCACAACAGAGGAGTCGATGAGCAGAAAGAGTTCTCCTTCCTCCTTCACCATCTCTCACACATCTCCGCCCAATACCCTTTTTAATCCCCCTTGTTATCCGAGTTCTCACAATCAGGAGGGCAGTCGACCAAGGAGATACACCTTTAATCAATCTTTAAACCAAGTTCACTTGTCAGTCCTCTTCCTTTTTACTCTTTAATTCCATTCTTAGCTTAGGAATCGTTATGATGTTCAAAGCTAGAAAAGTTCACACTTAATTGTAAGTTCTTGAGTAGTCTCCGTAAGAAATTAAATCTTCTATTTTTAGAATACTTAGTTTAGAATACTTAGTTTAGAATTCTAGGAATTTTTATTTTAATAATAAAAAGTAATACTTAATTGATTTCTGTTACGTAATTAAGGGTAGTTGAATTAGGAATTCTACGCATATTGATTATTTTTAGAAACTACGATTAGAGCCTCAATAAGAAAGTTGTTAATTCAATAGGAGAAACTTTGCGAAATGATTATTTTAAATTGAATGATTCACTGATTTATAATTCACACGTACATAAAAATGAACTTGAAAAAAGCACAAGTCAACAAGGTCTGTCAGATCCAACTCACAAAATGATCACGTACACTTGAACTTGAGTCTTAAACTTGAGTTATATCTATAATGATGATTTTAAATGCAATCAAGCCTTTAGTATAATTAGCGTTATCTTATAAAACTAATTGAAAATGAGAGCCAATTGCTCAACAACTACTTTAAACTATATTGGATTCACAATTAACTTTTTCAACAAAATGCCTACACCATTTTTGTTGAGTTTTTAAACTTAAACCTAATGTTATTTTATCTCGCGAATCTTAACTAGTATTAAAGGGAATTACGGCGTGATTAAATGTGGAATTCGAATATAATAAATTTCTAGTTTATTGGAGTTACATACCGAGAGATAACGTCAATTGTGCTTATGATTGTTTGAATGAGCTTCAGATGTTGATTAGCTGGTTGGACAAGTGCGTGAATTCCAATGCCGAACTTGATGAGTAAAATGTTGGGATCTCGTAAGCATTTTGCCACTTCATTTCACATGCTGCACACATTGCATAAGGATTGCATATAATTGGCAAATACTAGTCATTTATTATTATTACGTAGGTCAAAGCCTCGTTCGCAACTTAAAGTTAATCAAAACCGTAAAATCCACTCCAACCTCAATGTGACCGATGAAAGCAATTATCGCTGTGTCAATGTTTGAGTTAGAGATAAATGGAGTTGAGCAGAGATGGAAGGAATTGGCACAGAGAGTCACTGGCTCATTCAACATCGTTAAATTTCAAACCGCCGTTTCTCTTTTATTTAACCTTCCGAGTCCAAATATTTTAAACATGTTTAAGGGATATACAAATGGTAAATGTAGTTAAATCACAGTTTACAATTCATACATTTCTAGCATCCAAACAAGGTTATTTCAACAAGAAGTTATTACCATATTATAGTAAAATGAAAAATTTAACACTTTCACATTACCATATTTAATTGAACAAGCTAAATTAAAAACTCCCATTAGGTTAAATTTTGAGCTAAATGTGTGTTTCGTTGTACTCTAGAATCTTATGAAACGATTGCGAATTTAGACCAGAAACTTTTCCATATAATATGTCGTAAAACCTTAAAATAGTTTGTTCCCCAAATTAAATTAGTACATAACTTTATAAATAATTTTCTAATTGTTTATTTAAAACCAATATCAAATTATCAAGTATTTACCGAATATTTGATAATATGGTAAATGTATAATTTATTATAACAAATACTTAAACTTTCAAACTTGCACCTCAAATTCCCCATTTAGATTTTTTTTTTAAGCGATAAACCTTTTTAAACAAAATAAGTTACGCTTTTAAAACTACACTCCTAGTTTGATTAATAAACAACTTAAAGATTTTTTAAACTTTATACTGTATTTTTTTATAATTAATATGTTTTTATAAATTACTCATATTTAATATATTTTAAGATAATAAGACTATTTAATACCAAAATTGTATTTAGTACGAATTGGGTTTGTTGAGATTAAAATAAATAATATAAATATTAAAAAGATTTTAGATTCAATTTAATCTGCAAGTGTACCACTAACCATTACAATTATGTAGATAAATATACATAAGTAATCAAATTGAGTAAGTAAATATAAATATTATAGTTAAATGTAACACTAAATACATAATTCACATATTGCATTAAATCTAAAATGATTCTGATTAGGATTTTTAATGGTAAATAAATATGTAATATTAAAATAACAATTCATAATATATTGTATAAGTAAGCGAATATGAATATTACTCATTAATAACTTAAAGTATCACTATTAAGTTATTCTGCATTCGTTAACTCATTAGATAAATTAGTATGTTACTAATATAATTGTTGATTTGAAATGAATAGTGACATAAAATAAATAATCAACGTAGGTATGTAATGTATTTACATTTTAATGTAGCTATCTATTATTCTAAATGTAAGTACCTAAGTTTAGTTAGGATAAATAAATGTAAAAGAATAGATTTACCTAAACCACAGGGGCATGGGAAATGAAATTAATCGAAGTCATGACTAGCTTCTCTGCGTTTTTCTAAAAGAACCTCCTCGTCATCAGAGTCTTCTTCATTGGGGTCAAAAATGACTATTTCTTTGAGGGAACGTTTTTTATATCTCGGACCTCGTTTGTTTAATCCTTGCGTGAGTCCGGACTCAGTCAATCTGGAAAGAAATATTAAATTAATCTCTTGTATTGCACCAATCTTTAAGCAAATCAAATTGTCAATACCAATATGATACAATACAATACATAATAATAGCAATTACTAACATGTTACTAATATTATATTAAACTTACGCAATATCCATTTCAGTCTCATCATCTGAATCATGGGCTAATTCTAAATACGGGTTGTTAGCAGCAGGACGAAATTTATATCCGGTAAGAACAAAGAAAATGAATGTGGTCATGTGTTGAAACATTTCAACAAGCCATTCGTATTGAAACGGAACTGTTATCTAAATTTCAAAAAAACATTAACCAATTAGTATTCTAAAATCGTAAAATAATTTAATGATAAAGATATTATTTGCTAAAACAAACCTTAAGCAGCATATTCACAACAATTCGGGTGAAATAGATATAACAAACGACAATGATGTAAAAATGTCTGAAGAGTTTTAATTTTCTTAAATTGGTCGCTGCTTTCCCATCAGTTTCTGAAGCTTCTTGTAAATGCCTTATTGACCTTTATTATTTTTTAAAATTAACTTTATTAGTAAAATTTGAAAGAGTGAAATTAGGAAAAAGGAAATCACAAAAAGAAATTTGACTCACCAAACTACAGGGAATAGAATAGCTCCACAACAAAGAAGATCCACTGAAATGAAAATTACTTTCCAATAAGCATGTCGAATTTCCCCTTCTTCTGACTCATCAATGATAATTTCAGCGACATTTGCTAAAATCTATAAAACAAAATATCGTTTAATCTAGCAATTAACCATATGTGAACTTTTATAACCAAACAAAATATTCGAGGATAATTTATTAGTGATTAATGATTAATATCGGACCAATTTGCTTTAACTTACTTGTAAAGGAATGACAATCATAAAAGTTCTTTTATCTCTGTCGGATAGCAAATGCTTCACAAAGGCATAACCGGTTCCAATTAACAGAATTGTAATAAAAAGAAGAGCCCCTTTAACTCTATAAATTAAAAAAAATTAATCCATTACACTAAAAGTAAGACCAATTTAATATTTGATGTGACAGCATAATATGAATTTTAATTTACAAATGAGTTATGTAATAAAGAACTGCCCATCCTTCAACATGAGTTCCCAATGTTTGAATGTAGTGATAATTAATGGCGTTAAAGAGAAGAGAGAAACTCTTAAAAAACACCAATGTGCCCATCATGTAATGCACCTTGAAAATAACTACGCCAAGTTCTTTTCTAAAAAATAATACGAGAATTCACATAAATTACTCATCCTTAATTTATAGATCACAATTTTTGGAAATAAAATTCCTGATAATTATTCCTATAAAATTATTGAAAAACTTTTTCTTACTTGCTTTTCCTAAGAATAAAAATCCAGAAACAACCAGAAATGAAGAACAAAAAAGACATTGTCAGGTAAAGAGAAGGTAACGGCATTTCTCCGGCCGAAAGAAAGTTTTCTCGATTCTTTTCAGTGATGCTCAGCTGTGAGGAATGATATAATAATTCAAAACTTTTGTATATTTTAATAATAAAAAATTAAATAACGATGGACAAGAAATTAAATATTACATTGAGCTGAATTGGAACCGATTCAAAACGAATGCAATTATGAAAGTAAAGATTGTAAAGTCCCTCGTGCATCTCGGATGTTACGTAAACAGCAAACTATAAAATTAAATCGTTTCATATCATTTGATTATTTTAATCCTTACATTTTTTAAGTTAGTAAATTATTCTGAACGTTAAGTTTGAATAATGAATGAAAAGATAAATTATAATGAAACATACATAGGTTGAATAAGAAACTTTTGCTTCTCCCGAATCAATAAAGACTCGTTTCTTGAGAGGAATCTGAACTGATTCACAATCATTATCGCTTTCAGATATCAATTGTTTATCCGAATTTTCAGAACCGTCTTCATTTTTAATTTGATCTTCCTCATTTAATGGATTTTCCTCATTTTTCTCATTCTCATTTTTAACAGGTTCAGGAGGAGCTTTGATATTTTCTCCAGCAGCATTTGAAGGTTCTTTGTTGACATTTTCATTCTTAGTTGCTTCGCTGTGATTTTCAGGTGGCTTGGGCATATCTTCGTTCTTCTCTGGATTTACCAAATTGGTATCTTGTGGCACAGCATTTGGAGGGCTCACTACTGAATTACATGCATATTACAGTTCGTCCAATATGTGGTTGAACAGTTTACTGACTTTCCAAGTCAGTCAAACTTTAAAGGATATTAATTCACATTATAAATTCTTAAAGACAAAGCTATAGCTAACTTAAATATAATAGGTTATGAAGAAATAAAAACGAAAATTATTTCAAAAAAACCAACTGTTCAACCTCATATTGGACGAACTGTATTATAATTTATTAAATATAATAAGTTAAGGCACAGTGGTAAAAGAGATCTCTTTACGAAAAATTACCTTTTCCATGTGATAAATCTTGAAATGCTTTAGGATCAGGAACATTATTTTCTTCCCTTTTCTTACGTTGGGTCATCATTATATTAGACACATGAATATTTCGTTTTGAAAATCCCATTCCTGAATAAGTTCTTAATTGGTCAGGAGTTGTGAATATCTTTACTTTGCTCAAAATACGGTTGCATTTCACTGTGATTCTAAAATTATTTAAAAAACAACTTATAATGCTATTTTACAAGCGTTTCGTCAAATTATATTTGGAAATTATAGCCAGCGATATGATATTCGTATTATGCATACTGATCATCGAAATCGAAACTTAATGTTATGCTTGACACGGCTTGATCGTCGAATTCTCCCCTAAGAGCACAAATGGAGTTGTCGATATTGTGGGAGTAAGGATTTATTCCATCACTCATTGTGCGATCAACAGTAAAACCCATCTGAAATTAGAGTTTAAATTAAATTGAATATTTAAATATTGAATATCGTTAATTGTGTAACCAATTTTGAAAAATATATAAGCATACAAGACTTTTTTCTTTTTTGAAAGCTTTCTCATCTTCGCTGTTAAGTATCAGATCTTTAAGATCTACAATGAGATATCCCCCTTTGAGAAACCCAAATGTGGTGATGTGAATAATCGGTCGACGATCATCCTATAAATTGTAAAAACATTTATAATTTATAATGATGGTAAATGGTAAATCTAAGAGATTATTAGTTAGATTAGAAAAAAATATTTGTTTTAACGAAATGTTCGATACCTCAAGGTAAAGGTGATGTTTTCTTGAACAGACTAATGCAAGGAGTATAGAAAAAACCAATATAAACAAATTAAACGATCGGTCCAGCATCATTTTGCCGGAAGTTACGAAGAGACTTGAAGTTCTTCGACAATGAGACTTGGAGTTTCTTCACTCACGTCGGTGTCGGCTTAAATGATAGTTTGACTTGTTAACATTAATGATAAAAATTAAAAATTTTAAAGGTGAATGTTCCACTCATTTGCTGAACAATTTATAATCTTATATAGATAATTAAACTTGTATTGTCTTTTAATTAAATGGTTGGAAAATTAGATAAAAAATGAAAACAGATGAAATAAATCAGCAGTTTTTGACTGTAAGTATTTTGTATTTCCTCCACAAGCTCCTCATGGTTCAGAAGCGGGTGCTTTGTGAAGTAAACGTATAGGGAAGAGAATCCTTTTGCTGCGTAGTCGATTGTCAACTTTTCTTGTCGGCTTTTTCATAATTATCATCCGATTTCATAATTAAAGGTATGACATGATTTCTCATACTTTATTTCATTTTATTTTGCTTAATGTCTTACGGTTTATATTTGCAGACCATTATTAATATTGCATGGCTCGAAAAATAATTTCTTGCGCGATTTACTCACGTTTTTGAGCAGGAGCGGAGTTTGGACGTAACTAAAACTGGATTTTGGATTTTCAAGAATTTTGACAAAAATGATTTCGTGTTCGAAAAGTTCAAAGGAGATTTTGTCAATAACATGTCAAACGCCAATTGGAAACATTGTCGTTACAGGATGCCAAGAGGGTATACATACACTTCACCGCCTTCATGATAATGAGTAAAATATTTGTTCTATATTTCAATATTACATTATTTCAGTTTGTCATAAATTTTTATACTTTTCAAGTTGGGTATATTCAACAAATTTAAAAGACAACTTAACATTGATATAACATATTTACTTAAAATAATTAAATATTTTTGCAATTAGGGGGAAGATTAACCCTGCAATTGAGCCGACTCTGAACAAGGAAAAATCTGAAAAGTTCTTGACGAAAAACGGTGGTCTTTACACTGACATTGATTTGTCATTAGATTGGCTTAAATCTTATTTTTCCAAAACTCCCGAAGAATCAAAAAAGTGCAAAGTTCCAAGGTTTTGCTTTGAAGAAGACAAATCAACCGAGTTTGAGAGAAGCGTTTGGATTGCTTTGCAAAAGAACTTTTCATTCGGGAAGAAAGCACCGTATGCACACCTTGCAAAATTGATTGGAAATCCAAGTATTATTTCAAATCCATTATTTATTGAAATATAAATGTTCAGATCGAAAATTCAATGATATTATATCTCGAATTCTTCATTTGTTAGAAGCATCACGTGCTGTTGGAACTGCTCTTAAAAAGAATCCAATTATGCTCATCGTTCCATGTCACCGAGTTATTCGTTCAGATGGGAAAATTGGAAACTTTGCTGGCGGAGGAAGCAGCGTGAAAGAATGGCTCCTTCAACATGAAAATTCTACGGCCCTTCAAGAAGGCGAAGAAAAAGTTGAACAATAAATTTCAACTGAAAGGTGCACTGACATTGAGTGAGATCCATACAGTATCTTAATTATAATTTTTATTCTGGCTCTCAATCTCTCAATCATTTATGCGAATTATCTGTATTATTTCATTACGTATTCAATTTAGGATTTTTATTCAATATCACTTTTTTTATCGCAAATAAATATATTTTTTATTTTGTCAAAAGTAGAAGAACTCTGTTTAAATTTAAAATTCTAATATCTTATTTCAGTTTAGGATTTGTATAATGTACACTCCAAAAAGCAATCTTTACATGTATTTTAATAGACAATATAATACCACACTTTTTTATATTTCTATAATTTATCAATACTTTACCTTGTATTGAAACGTATTAAAATAATTTTAAAGCTCATAAATATATATAATCTGACAATACCTAAAATTGTCATTCAAAATCTTTCAATTTATAGTAAATGTATTACATAAGTCTTTAGGAATTTGATGTAAACAATTCGAAAATAAAATATCAATTATTAATTACTAAATTGTATTTAAAAAACGTTAAAACTTGATACTAAATACTTATAAAAAATAAGTAATAGGTCATACAATTCATTTTAAAGCACAAATTGAAGCACAATTTAAGGCAGTTAAGTATTAAAATAAATATTTCCCTAAATTTTCGAATTTGTATTGGTGTTTTCTTGAGGCAAAGAGGCATAAAGGTCATCAAGCGCCTCGTTCACTTGCCTTTTTGTAAATTCAGGTTCCCAAAAGGAGCAAAAAACAAAAGTGGCCTTTTGAATTCTCTTTTCATTCGAGAGCTGTGAATCGATTCTTCGTTCTGCTTCCTCCCTCTCAAGCCCATCACGAGCTCTCAAACGCCGAATAGCCTAAATATTAATAATTTTATTAATAAAGATACTTTTAGCTAAATATAAAGGCATAAGGATAAAATTTGAGCATCACCTCTTCTCGCTCAATAAAGAAGACAAAAATCTCATTACAAAGACTGTCCCATCCAGCTTCAATTAAAACAGCAGCGTCCAAAACAATTACTTTATTCCCTTGTTTCACCAAATCTTGAATTCTTTGTTCCACAAGCCTTTTAATTTCTGGCCACACAATATTTGTAAGTTTCTTCAATTCATCTTCATCCCCAAAGACACGAGAGCCTAAAGTCTTGCGATCAATATCACCGGAAGAGTTGATCACACCAGGACCAAATGCTTCAACAATCTTGTCCAAACATTGTGATCCTTTCTTATACGCTTCATGTCCTAATTCATCACAATTGATGGATTTCACACCCCTGGCAGCCATATGAGCACAGGCTGAGGATTTCCCACTTCCAATTCCTCCAGTAAGTCCGATGATAATTGGAACTGTTGGGGGTTTAAGTGATGATTTGAAACGAGTCCCCAGAAGACGAATCCGGGCTGATGAGGAAGAAATCTTTTCTTCTTCCAAATGGGATTTCTTTTCTGGTTCACTGGATAATTCGATGGTGTGAACACGAAGGGGTGGATAGCCTCTTTCTTGACGAAGACTGTTGATCTTCGTCGCACCGCCTTGGGTTTCTCTTGAAACCACAATGGCCTCGACTTCTTCTTCGCTCACAGTTGGGCCGAAGACATCAGAAAGAACGACAATTCGTAGAGAGACATTTGGAGGAGAAATGGAAGCGAGGAATTCTCGTACATTATTCATCCGGGATTCTAATGGTTCTATCAGGTCATGCAAAGTTTTCTCTGAAAAATCAAAAAATATAGTTAGGTGTTAGGTTTCCAATTGAGTGGTTTGATTAAAATAACTATATTTTACACAAATCATAGGAATTGATAAAAATTTAATTGTTAACTTTTTATCATTTCTTCATTTGTGACTCCAACAATGAGTTCGTTTTTTGTTCTTGAAAGAGCTTCAGATAGGAGAATTTTATGTCCATTATGAAGGCGGTCAAAAGTTCCACCAACTGCGACCACTCCACTCATTTCTGACTCGGGATCGAAAGACTCTCCGAGAGAAGAATCTTCATTAGGCCGCTCATTGAGAGTAGGAATTCTCTCAATGGGAGGGAGAGGAGGAGCGAGATTGAGTTTGGTTATTGTCTCTTCTGAATTTTCTTTTCCATCTTCGACGATTAAGTATTTGAATGGCTTTTTCGGAATGGCAGCTTGTGGAAGAAGTAATCTAACATCGAGAGTGGGACAGATGGATGCTGCAGCAGAGTAAATCAAAGGAGTCACTCCACGGAATTTCCATAAATCTTCCTCTCCTCTGGCAAATAAGACATAAAGGGTAGATGAGACGTTAAGGCGACCTTTAGCAGCACCAAGACCTTGACGAACTCGAAGACCAAGGCAAAGACGAGACGATCTGAGAACGAGTAATCCCGGACTAGACATTCTCGCTCTTCATCTGTAATTGAAAATCATTTGTAAAGCTTGTTAAATACTTATTATCGATGATGATTGGATTATTTTCCATCCCTAATTGTTAAAATTCCGATGCATAATAACAGCGGGATGAACAAGTAAAATTTTTAAGTAAATTACAAATAATATAACATGGAACACACCAATGTATTGAACTTTCAGAAGTTGATATGTAGAAGGATGATTCCTCCAACTGAAATTATGATTATTTCGTCAAAACTTTTAATATTGTACCAGATAAAGTAGGTAAATATATTAATGAGTATTAATATTAAATAATAGGTTATTTTTATAAATTAATTACTTATTATTTCATGCATTAATATATTGAATTACTCTTATTTTAAAATGTTTTTTGGTAAATATTTATGAATCCATAATATCAGCTTTAGTAAATTGATAATGGTTGAAGCACCAGAGCTTGATTTAAACTGAATAAAAAGTATTCACACCATTTTGCTGCTGCTCTATGCTATTACGCAATAAAATAAATTGGTTCAGGTGTTGAAGTATCTGTATGTGACCGAAGTCCTTATCTTTATATATGGTATTTTATTTGTATTATATTGGTATTGCATAATAAGCAAAGTATTGAGTTCTTCAAAACATTCCCGCTGAACTCTCACAAAACAACCCTTTGCTCAGCTATGCCGTTCTTATAAATTGATGATTAAGATGAATGAAATAATGATCCCGAATCTCATTTAATCTCTCCGAATAAAAGATTATATTGTTAATTAAGTTAATTAATTTATAGAAAATTGAAAGATGAAAGTTGTAAATTATAAATTATAAATAAAGAGTAGTAGTTCAATTATAATTTTTAATTTCCACTTTTCAGCTTATGATTAGAAGATTTCATATACTGTTCAAAGAAACTAGAAATTCTTTCATCTCTTTCGTACTCTTGCAATTCAATAAGAAGGTTTTTTAATGGAGGTCCACCATCAAGAAATCCTCTGATATTGTGTGAAGTCGAGGATATTCGATGGTCAGTAACCCGATCTTGTGTGTAATTATATGTCCGAACTTTCTCCGACCTTCCGCTCGTCCCAACTTGGAGTTTCCTCGCCGTTGTGACCTTAGCTCTCTTCGTCTCTTCTTCCCTTTCATGAAGACGAGCTCGGAGGATTTGCATGGCCGAAGACCGATTTTGTATTTGACTCCGTTGAGTTTGACAATCCACAACGATCCCCGAAGGAATATGAGTTAAACGAACTGCGGATTCAGTTTTATTCACATGTTGTCCTCCAGCTCCGCTCGATCGTTTCGTCTCTATTTTCAAGTCTTGTGGCGAGATCAAAATTTGAGTTTCACTAGGAGCAAACAACACAGCAACGGCCGCTGTTGAAGTGTGGACTCGTCCGCCTTTCTCAGTCTTTGGAACACGTTGAACTCGATGAACTCCTCCTTCGAACTTCAAGAGATCGTAAACACCTTCACCAGTTATCGACAAGGAAGCATGTCTCAAGCCACCTTATAGGAAAATGCAATGATCAGGAATTAAATGCTCGCTAAATTAAATTGGTTAATTAAAAATATCTAAAAAATTTGATATTTTACCTATTTCTGTATTATCTGAGTTCATTACAAATGATTCCCATCTTTCGCATATGCTAAATTTATTGTACATCTCAAAGAGTTCTTGAGTAAATAACATGGCTTCTTGGCCTCCAACACCAGCAGACACTTCGAGAACGACTGTTGATTTCCCACCTTCGATTCCGTCCTCATTTTGGAGCAAAGCGTCGAAAAACTATGATGGTACGAATTATGGATTCAGAATTCACCATTTTGTGATTTTTATGCAATGAATTCTAAAAATGATTTCCTAACCTTGTCTGTTATATTATGAAGATCCAATTTGACTTTCTCCGAGTCTTTCTCTGCTAATTCTCTCAACTCGGCATCTACAATTGAGAAATTGTAGATTAGGCCAAATGTACTTGATAATAATTCTAATTTGCAAGTCAATTCTATCAACTAATTGTAAGTGTGAATATCAAAATCAATAATAAACATGAGAGATATGAAGAAAAGAAAATAAATAATAAATGAAAGTGACCTTTTGCCAATGAAGCCAATTCATTCAACTCTCCCTTTTTTGAAAGGATTTCCTCAATGATGAGGCGAAGCGGGTGGGGAAGATTTGATGAATCTTTCCTATGGCTTTCAAGGTATCTCTCAACTCTTGGATCACTCAAAGACAATCCGCTCTGCCTTGAATAACTCCGAATCCGCAATGAACGTAGACATCGTGAATGAAGGAATATTAAATGTCTCAACATTGGTCTCAAGTAACAGGTGAGTTCTTATTTCTTTTCTGTAAATAATACATTTGATATTATTGAGTCGTATAATCAATGTCGTTAAATATTAAAAACCAAACATAGATTTTCCGTATGTAAACATTAAGTACAAAAATGGAAATTCAAGCTGAATAAAAAAACATTTCGAGTAATTCGAGATACTATGTTTGAAATGTTTAATTCCTACACACATTTACATTGTTATAAAAAAAACTTTCTCTACATAGGTATTACATCTTAATTCCTATTTAATATTTACATTGTTTTATTATAAATAACTAAATAATTTACATAAAAATGCCCCAAATGTCTTAAATTTATTCACACAGATATTAATGTTCAATCTTAAAATCAACAGGATTGAAACTGTATGTGTAATATTGAAATTAAATACCCATCTAATACAAAATTGAACCCGAATAAATTCCACATAAAATAGCTACCTACTTAAAATTAATTTGTACAATAAGATACTTATACTATCCATATAAAATAAGTCTGAAAATAGATGCAAATTGCCCAAAAGGTATTCAAAAATTGAGCAAAAATATAAAAGACAATGAACACATGAATTTCACTTATTTAACCAATGTTAGTAGAAAAGTAATTGTGATCACTCCGTTTTCTCTCATCCAGAGCAATTGCTTCTCCTCTTAATTTGTTTTTCAACTTTGACCCTTTAGCATTATAAAAAGCATAAGCGTGATCTTTTTGTGAGCTTTGCCTTGTCGCTTCCATGATTTCCTCTGCTGTTGGTTCTCTGTTTGATTCCTCGGCAATTTCTCTGCTCTTTTGGACATTGGGTGGAACAATTTCACTAGCCACTTCAAATTCTACGATTTGTGTCACTTCAACAACTTCCTCATTTTCACCTGAACTTTCTCCTTCAATTTCTTCAATTTCAACTGTGATCACCTGAGAGTTTTCATTGGAATGGGGTTGAAGTTTAATACCCAACTTCCCTTTTGGTGAATTCATTTTCAATTTCTTTTCCGGTGGGCTGCTACTGTTATCTTTGGAAAGAAGCTTTTTTCTTGTCACAGAATTAGGAGATTTCATTGGGGGATCTTTCTTAGCAGGTGATTTAGGTGAGACTTTTTTAGGTGACGCTTCCATTACATTTTCCTTAACATTACTCCGGGTTGTTCTAGTTGATTGAAGGTTCTCAATGTTAATGACTTTTTTCACGGCTTCGTCAACTCTCACTGTTGCTTCCTGAATTTCATTCAATGACTGTTCTCCTTTGAGAGACAAACTTGTTTCAAAGGGCATGATCCCAATATCGACACAAAGGGCCATCACAGCAATCGCATCGTTTTTCTTCAGGTTCGCTTCTCCTGTATAAATGAGTTTTAATGCTGCTTTGACAATCTTTGCTGGAGTATCAGGTAGGATAATGACACTGCTCTCGAGGTTCTCTTCAAAGATGCGAGAAAGGAATGGAGACGCGGCAGAGAGAATTGATTTGTGAGCTGAAACTTCCACTCGTCCATTTTCACAAGAGAAAATTACATCGGTGAATGATTTGCTGCTGTTAGCAGTCTTGAGTGTGTTTTCAATTCTTCGCGTAAAATTTCTTAACTGCATATTTTCTAATTGCTCGGTTGAAATGCTTGAGCTTAAACTTTCCATCTTTAGATAACACTACTTATGTACCTTCAACCTTTAGTAATAATTTTATTTATTTATAAGTTTTTATAATTTGAACACAACCAATCTTAATTTAGTTAATTAATCGTATAATGAATCACTTAACTAATCATATAATTAGTATAATACTCTGATTTATCCTATAATTTATCACACTTAAAAAAGTAATATAAATTATGTAACTGTTGATTTGTAAGAAGAGAATCTTGAGTCCGATTTTTGAAATATATTATCCACGTAAAAGAAGTAAAAAGCACCGTCAAATTCCTATAAATTAAAGTTTATGTTTAATTACGACAAGAAATTTCATGTTATAAATTTATTTTTGAGAATAAAATAATTATAGAAGAACTTTGTCTTAAAAGAAATATACAATACTTGTAGTATGTAATGTATAAAAGTATAAATGTAAAATGTGATTGTATAAAAAAGTTGATGTTTACCGAATCCTGATTTAGATATCGATGATAAGATAAGGAGTGAAATAAAATCTTGAGCGTAACGAACTATAAAGTGTTTTCGAAGTCGGATTTATAAAATTTACTAATTGAGATTTAGAAGAAATGCAGGTGAGCTCCTTTCATGCACCCTCCCAATCATATGTTTAGATTCTCTAGTTGGAAAACAAGCATGCCGAGTGGAATGTGAAATTGTATGCTCACAATGCTCACTATACCTAATACAAAAGTAAGCCGCCAGTCAGTTGAATTTTCTTTTAGCAGAATATGAAATATTGATAATAAAGATATAGGAAATCCCATATCCCATTACATTAAAATTAATTTTATATCTTCGATTCGAGAGTGAGATCTCGTAATATGATGAATGAATGAGTATATAATATATATAATAATAAATGTAATCTAGTAATAGAGTAAATGAGTTAATGCTAAACTTATTTATATTTTTATAACTTTTATAACATTTTTTATTAGTAACTTGTGGTATACATCAAAATTTCTGAATATTCTGGATATTATTATGTATACAACTTTATTATTTAACATCAATGAGTATAAAAATACACAAAACTATGAAGTATGTAATAATATCTAAATACTAAATCTTGTATAAAAACAAATAATTGAGCTATGATTTAAGATTTTTGTTTTCTGTATAATCAGTACAATGCACTCATAATGTTGCTAAAATATATTTAGATATTTTAAGAAATGATTGATAATCATGACTTAAATACTTAATTATAAGTACTTTTAAATTAAAACTGTTGCGTCAAAACATTGCATATTATTTTAATAATTGTCTATATTGTAAACTAATAAATAAATTTAGTAAATACCAAATAACAAAACAAAAACACAATTTAAATATATAATTAGTCTATAATAATTATGATATTAAGCATTATAAACCTTATGTAGGGTAGTAGGTATTCTATTTTATAAAAATTGGTACTTCTATATTTTTCTTTAAACTCTTAAACCACTATATTAAATACACAAGTACAGATATTTATTTAAATTAGTAATAGCCGATTCTGCAAGTTATACATTTTGTTTTAAATAAAAATAAAATAATATTTCTTAACGTTTGATTTGTCGTATTTATACCAGAGTTAAGTGTACTTTGATTTGACAGGTTTTTGACAGCAATGGGTATTTTGTGAAGAAAGGAGAAAGGAGTTTCAGACTCCCAGACTAACTTTGATACGACTATAATTGTTCAAATGAATCTAAAGTTCTATTTCTATTAAATAATCAAATAATAGCTAATCTAAAAATTATCTAAAGTTAAAGCAAAATTATTACACAAAAAATATAAAAATTTTAATATAAAAATATTTGAACGCTTCATATTTAATTTAGACGGATTTGAATATTTTGAAAATGGTTCGAATAAGTCTCAATTTTAAGAAATGTAAACTCGTGAATACATCGTGACCAATTTCCTACAAACAGGACATCGATCATCATAATTAATAAGTGTATAAATACATTCATCGCAAACACACAAATGATTACACGGATTTCCTAAAAACGCCACTTGTTTTTGTAGACAAATGACGCAAATCCCCTTTTTGTCGCCTTCACCTCCAAATTGAGTTGCTGTACTTGGTTCTTGTTTACTCTTTCGAATCTTCAATTTCCACACATATTTAAACCCGCGTTTGATAAGACGAAACATTATAGCTATTCCCTTCAATATTGAAAAATTACAAAAGAAGAAATACACCATAATTAAAGTCACTAGGCCCAGGTAAGCCGTTGGTGGAACACTCGCAATGAAATTGAATGGGGAAAATAGAAGACGAACAAGGAGACGGTACATAAACCCAAAGGCATTAATAGGAGACAAGATGATGACTTCAAGAGCTTCGTCACATATTTTAAGTAGAAAAGTAGCGAGATCGATCAACGAGTCTCCGACGATTGCAAAAGCATCAGCAAGTCTCAGTGGAACAGTCCAGAAAAGCAAAAGAAAATCTTCGAACAAGTTAATCGCCGTCTCTCCAAGATTTCCAATTGACCTCCCAGCTGAATTGATACTCGAGATCAAATCTTCGAACCCAGTTTGAAAAGCTATATAAAAAATAATGCCTTTTAATAACCTGCAACTGTAATATTTTTAATTAAATATGCAGAATGTATGCCAAAGACAAAGACATTATAAAATTGTAATAATAAAATATTTTCGATTTTTACGATCATTTTTCATGCTCACCTTCTATAACTTTTCCAAAGTAGTAGTAAATGAGTACAAAGAAACGTAATATCGACTTTTCAAGTTCGATTAATTCGAATCCGACAATTTGTATAAATGAGATGAATTCTTGGAAGCACTGTACAATCGTTTCGGAAATGGCGAAGAGGAAGATATACAATTGCTTCCCAATGAAATAGGAAAGTCCGAAGAAGAATTCGAAAGAGAAGAGAATCGAATTGGCAGCATAATTAACATGGTCCAAAAAAGAGCTTAAATAAGGATCTTCCATCATATTTCGTCCTTAGGTAAAACTTTTACATCTAAAAATTTGGTTGTTTACATTCTTCATTCAGAATCCTGTAAAATTTAAAAAAATTACTACATACGTTAATGGCATTTAACTATTAGTTTAGATTTTAGAAGGCTTCAACTAATTTTTACAGATCTACAAAATACGTACGATAATGAGGAGGACAAAGAAAATTCATATCCGATCCGAGAATTATAGCGTGGCATTCAGATAACAAATTCCTTCCAGATTTGACACTTTTGTGACAAACTCTTAAACAATGAAAACTGATGATCTGTCAATGAATTACTAAAGGTAAAATATAACCAATTAGAACGAGATTAAGCTCAAATTTTCTAATTAAAATTAATGAAACTTATCAATAAACGAAATAGAAGATAAGAATTAAATTGGTAAAATTGGATTTTGATTTCGCCTCTACTTTTGGCTCCACTTTAGCAGTGAGCAGTCGCATCTCTCATAAAATCATTGCTTTGCATTGCACGGTGCCGTTTGGGCTTTTTAGGGAGAAAACGAGAAAGAGTTGCGTTTAAACTTTAGTTCATCCATGAATTTCTTTATTGTCAGCACAGTTAAACAATATTAATTCTTATAAAAACTAAAGAAGTAAGGCGTGAATGTAATTAATTAAATCGTTAATAAACCAAATGAATCAATTGACTCTCTCTCATCATCTCATCTCATGCAGATGCAAAATGAATGTAAAAGATGAATGAAGAGAAATGAATGAAGTCAGACTAGACAGATCAAACTAAGTTGAGATTATAATTTTATTGGGATTATTTTTACCATTAGTTAAACATCCCAATCTCGTATTCATTCATTCACTCTTAAAATGTCTTGAATACCTAAGAAGAAGTGTATGGAAGAGGATATGCAGTTATCGAATTATACCTACCTAAATATTATGTATAAGAAGTTTATTGATCACCTCATCTAAATTAAAGTCATCGCGTCATTGGAAAGCGTGTTCATAAAAGATAAATTCTTTGACCAAAGTTCAAAATGAATCTAGCAGGATGGTACGAGGCCTCAAGTTTCATTTAGATCCAATGATTTCCATGTTAAGTACATACGGATCAGTGAACGAGGGAATAGTTTAATGCTCACTTCAACTTGAGGTTTTCATTATCAAGCTCAAGTTGATAATTTAAAAAGTTTTTTTTTCAATTTATCTTAAATCTTTCATTTAACGAACTTGGCTTTCGGTTCTTGAAACTTGATGAGCGAACACCACTCCACTTTAAGACGTTAAGGTACTTGTAATTTTTAAAGTTCAGCTTTTATCTTAAGACATAGATTTATCAATAATATCATAATAAAAACTTGTACTTCGATACAACCTTAAGACATTCTATTGTTCTCGATTAAATTATAGGGTTATCCCTATGTATTTAAAAGTTGTCATAATTTGTTAACAGCGCTGTCGCACTTTTCAATAGCATGTTGGTAGAATTATAAAAAATTAATGTAATAATGACTACATAACGTACTACTTATTACTAATTAACTTTAAACGACAATTCCATATTCCAATCCATTGGTTATACTCGTACATTCAAAGTAAAAAATAGTTAAATGACTTTATATAATTTGTACATTTATTTACTGCTTTAGAGAGACAGTTAACTGAAAACCTTTCATCGTATTGGATAAATACCCTGGAAAAATGAAGGACGAAGTACGGCAAAAGATGAAAATGTTTTGGGAGCAATTTGAAGCTACGAACGAATCAATGATGCTTTGTTCGGCCGCTAATGACATTTTGGCAAGTGAAGATCGCCAAGAAGTCATGTCAACTTGCCCTACATCTAAAGGGAAAAGAGTCTTGGAACTTGGAGCCGGAATCGGTCGATTCACTGCTGAGTTGGCCAAAATGTCCACGTCCGTCACCGCCGTGGATTTTATGAATTCATATGTGGAGGAGAACCGCGTGCGAAACGGTCACCATAAACATGTCACATTTCTCCAGGCTGATGTCACTGAGCTCAATTTCCCTCCTGGTTCCTTCGACCTCGTATTTTCCAATTGGCTTCTTATGTACCTCTGCGACGAGGAACTCGATAAGCTCGTTCTAAGAATTCTCTCATGGATCAAGCCAGGAGGGTATCTCTTCGTCAGAGAATCATGCTATAGACCATCAGGTTCGTTTTTAATGTTAGTTCGATCATATCGTAAAAAATTGTGTAAAAAATTTATTTTTAAATTAACATTTATATTTTATATTGTTATATACTCTATCTGTACATCTATTCCACATGAATGAGAGGAAGTGGAACTTTAATTTATTATAACAACTTGTTACTAATTACATTAAATAAATTATTCATCAACCAATGTAGGTCATATTGTAAACACATCTTCACAACCAATTTTACATTGCGTAACAAACATCAAATGACAGACAGATTTTAGAATATAACAATAATTGCCTAATAAGCAGACATGCTATATCATAAATTATTATATGTATATATACAAAGTAAATACATTTGTAGTTTTATAGTCCTAATTAGAGAGAAAGGAATACTTTATATACTTTTATTTGGGAATATTTTATAAGGATTTGAGTGTTAAGCCCATTTATGTAATTGTGTGTATAGGAGACAAGAAACGCGAGAGCAACCCGACGTTCTACAGATCCCCAGCCGAATACTTTGACACATTCAAGAAGAGTCGTCTTTCGAGCCGAGGGCAGGAGTTCCATTTCGTCTGTCAACGGGCTTTGTCCATTGGAGCGTACATTCGGGTACGTCAAATCACACGTGGCCTCAATCTGCCCTCGCGTGTTATTTTACATTGGGATAAATACAAATTCAACTTTTCTTTGATCTTGAACCCCACTATTTATAAGATTGATAAGGACTTAACTTTATTCCTCGACAATGATAATTGATATATAAATATCTTTGCAGCATTACGGCAATCCATTCCAGTTGGGATTTGTACTCAATAAGATGGCTCACGTTGCTGATTCCTATGAGTCTTTCCAGGTCAGTTATTATTACTTACTAATACTAACATAAAAGTTATATATAAACCCCAATCTCACTACTTTTTATTTCATTCATCCATGTTGTGACTAATATCATTATTTACCATAAATTATTATCAGCGTTTAAAAAATAATTATAGATCCCTTTTCTTATCCTCAAATAAGTCCCTAAATTCCTTATAAAATACAAAAATGGATTCCAAAATGCAGGCCTTTTTGGACGGCCAACAATACACAGAAGAAGGAATTCGTCGTTATGAGTTCATCTTTGGTAAAACCTTTGTCTCCACTGGAGGAAAAGAAACAACGGAGGCCTTTGTTTCTCAACTCGGACTTCCACAAGGGGCAAAAGTTCTTGATGTCGGCTGTGGAATTGGAGGATCTGCTTTCCACATGGCGAGACAACATGGAGCTTTCGTTCATGGAGTAGACCTCAGCACGAATATGATTTCAATGGCAATTAAATATCAAGCAGAAATGGAAGACGACGTGAGGAAGAAGGTAATTGCTCAATTCAATTCAATATAAATAGTATTTATCAAGTGAAATTTCACTATTTAAAGGATTTGATAAATATTAGTACTGTATATGTAGTGAATATAAATACATATTATATCAGAATGTTGTGTTGCAAATGAGACAATTATCATTCGTCTGGATATTAATTAATTCAATAGGTGAGCTTTGAAATGGTCGATATTACGAAGGCCAACTTCGAAGCTGAAAAGTATGACGTAATTTATAGCCGAGACACAATTCTGCACATAGGAGATAAGTTTGATCTCTTTTCCAAGTTTTACGTAAGTTCATTAATAAATCGATATTTTAATTCAACAATATCAAGAATCCTTTTACCATCTGTCAATTGGCATTATGGCACATGTGTTTGCCTAAACTCATAAATTAAATGAAAGTACATAGCTTTTGATGCTTTTAAAGTGATAAAATCTATATCTTTATAGAAATGGTTGAAGCCTGGCGGAAAGCTGTTGATTAGCGATTATTGCAGCGGAGACAAAGAAACTCACTCTGAAGCCTTTTTGAAGTATGTTCTCCAAAGAGGATATCATATGGTCTCGGTCCGCCAATACGGAGAATTACTTCAGAAAGTCGGGTTTACCAACGTGGTGGCTGATGACAAAACCAATAAGTTTATGGATATTCTTGATGTTGAATTGAAGAGATTCGGTGAAATAAAAGGAGACTTTCTCAAGCAATTCAAAGCTGAAGACTATCAATACATTGTTGATGGGTGGAAGGCGAAGCTTGAACGTTGCGGAGCGGGAGATCAAGCTTGGGGTCTCTTTACAGCAACTAAACCTCTTTAAATTTAATTCAAGTAAAAATTGAGCTCACTCTGCCTTTATAAAAAATAAAAATGAATTATTATTCTAAAATCATCTAACACTATTAAATAAAAGCCAATTTTATTGGCTCCTTATATTCAAACACTTGTATTTATAATCTACCTAATATATTTCCTCTAAAAATTGAAATTTTTAACCGACAGTAAAATATTTTTAAACTTTATAGAATAGAATAATAAATCACACCACCTTAATAAGGATATCATTACCATATACAATTACAGTAGAACAATTGTAATAATTAACCTTAATAATTATTTATACTTATTTAATAATACACAGTTAATTATCAAAATCTTTATTTCATATGAAAATGATTATTTAAACATGATTTAATATCCTATGACTCGGCTATTTGTAATTAATAACATAGTATTTATTGTATATAAATATAGTCATTATCATTAGGAATATCGGCATAAGTTTTTGGATAAATAACATTAGAAAAGTAACACAGCTCAATATAAACCTTACGCTTGATTAATATTTTGTATTATAAATGTACATTATGTTATATATCAATTTGAATTATCGAACGATCGAGTTTGAAATGTAACATTAATGAACTTGTTACTCACAAATAAAATTAATTATAAACATGACTGACTTTGAATTAAATCTTCATCCCTTTCAGACATACGGCATCCAATTACTCCCATCGGCCGGAATGAGAAATCCCTTGATAAGTAGAACAATGTCAACGATCCACCAAATACCAGCACCGCCAAGTGTCAGCAATTTCCCAACACCTTTAAATGAACAATTAAAAATCAAATCATCAGTCATCACAACACAAATAAAGCCATTACATTTAATTGTAATTGATTCAATTGTATTTAATTGTAATTGACTAACCTGTTCCTGTATGTCCAAGACAAAATCTATCTATTCCGAGAAATCCGAGAAAAATACTAAAGAGCAATGTTGAAAGGAAGTAATGTCCAGAATATTTAACACACGGAAAACCATGTTTTGGAAAAGTTCTTTTCCCAAAACATTCAATATTATCTAACACTTTGCAATTTCTTGACGCGTGCTCGACATCTTCATAGTTCTCGCCACCAAACTAGGAATTAGTAAGACAATTAGTACAAAATTTAACTATTTATTGTATTAAGTGCATAATCAAAAGAGAAGTAATATAATTTAAAGAATTAAAATATTATACCTTCAAACAACCTATGGCCCCATTTTCCTTCGCAGTTACATTTCCTTTTAGATCTTCTAAAGGATCACAATCAAGAAAATCAATAGGAAGATATTCACATTTTACTCTCGGGCCTTTGGGATCAAATATGGGTTTGTCTTCATGAGTAGAATTGTGATTAGAGGCAAGAGTTAAAGTTAATATTGAAATTCCCCAGCAGAGTAATAAAGTCCAAGTATATTCACTGTACACCATGTTTTAACTCTTTATAACAGCTAATCGTTCATTAAACGTTTTATAAGTTAGTCAAGTTGACTTACTTGAGAGTCAACGAGTCAACTTAATTTTTCGATAGTTAACCACAAAAGATTTAAAATACATAAAGGTTCACTTTTCGATGTTTTCCAATTTTGATCAAATCAAAATTCTTATATTATGATAATCACTAATGCTTGAGCTCAATTAAAATATCCCAATCTGTCAATTTTTCTAACATAATTAAACACATAACGTTAAATTGTCGATTAGTTAATTAATTAATAGCTGATAATAATTTAAGATGTTGAATTGAATATTGAAAATAGAGTAAAATAGACCCATTTTCGTTCTTCCCACTCCCAAAATTTAAGCAAGTAGATAGCTCGTGATAGCATTTATAGCGCCAGGTTGGCCTCACATGGCTAAAATTTTATATAAACAATTGCTAGTTAAATTATCCCAAGATTTGTCATTAAGCCTTTAATTTCATAATATAATTATCACAAGTCTTTCAATAGTGGTAGGGCATTATAAAAATTAATGTTGGACTCTAAGAAAATAACCAATTATAGGGCTAGCCTTCATTTTGGTTGACAATATCAAAATTATGGAATAAGAATCTGGAATTAAATTATTAAAATTAAACAACATGGGAGAGAACAAGCAGAAAAAGGTTTTAATTCCACCGATTAGTGAGGACACTCATTTCCCAAAATTTCAAAAGCCAGCGATTGTCGGGGTTTTCAGCTTGGATTCCCAAAGAAATTATATTGAAGGGCCCGAGTACATGAAATTTTTACAACTTCCACAAAATCCTCAAGTTGCATTTGATCTCGAAGAAGTGAATCGCGTCCATAAGACCACTGGAAGATCTTCTGAAGAAGAAGACAGTCAACATCGAACTACGTCAGAGCTCCTTCACTTTTTGCAATGGATAAATAAAAACGAGACGATCTTTAAAGAAAGGTTAATTTGATTCTTAGTAAAAATCAACTATTATATAACTTGACATGATTCAAGAATTTTCTAATGGACGCGTCCATTAAATCTTATAATATAACATACTAAGGTGTGTAATTGTTTTAACTCATTTTTATTATATTTTAGACGCCCAGAGTTTGTGATGTACAGAGGACTCATGTCCAAGATCCTCGACACGCCATATGAAGATCGCCAAGGATGGCAAATTGCAGCTCTGTACAAAGACGGAACAATTTACTTAAGAAATATGGACACAGAAGAAACTACAACCAATCGAAGCAAATTCAACAATGACCCACGGTTGAAAAAATTTGCTTCTTGGGGATTCAATTTCGAACGTTTTCTTCTTTCGGGTACAAAATATAATTTTTTAGTTGTAATACAAGTATATAAGCTTATGTACGATGTTAATAGAGATATTTTTTTAACAGATTCTCCTGGAAAGAGTCCTGATCCATTAATGATCTCGAAAGAGGAATGCAATATTATATTTCGTACAAAGTTGGGTTCTCACACAGTTATGTATGCGGCTGAAATTGACGGTGTTTGGCTCAGAAAAGGCCAATTTGTTGATTTAAAGAAAAATCCAAGCTCATTAACCGAATGTGATCTCATTGAACTTAAGACTACCAGAGAATTTCACAAAGGCCAAATGAGCTACAATTTCAAAAAGTATATTATTCATTATGATGATATAAAAGAATTATTAAATGTGACATTACTTTTTAAAAGTTTTATTGTTTAGTAGAACAATTTACTTATGGGTAAAATTAGTAAAAATCAATATAGAATTATATATCCGTATTTAAGGCAATAATTTTACCTTAAATGTAGAGTGGCGTGGCGAATTTATTAGCGAGAATATTTTTACGAACTTTACCCTATGTTGTTAATACATATGAGTGATTTTTTATAATTTAATTATAAATAGTTCCATGATTTTTACATATTTGTTTTAATGAAAAGATACTTAAAAATGTTTTTCTATCTCAGAAATAATCTCAGAAAATGGTGGTGCCAATCCTTTACCACTGGAGTTAAGCATGTGGTGGTTGGGTTCAGAAACGATGCAGGAATTGTGAAGGAACTCAAAGTCTTTCCATTGAGTACATTTCCAACCCTTGGAAAAGTAAATTTATTCTTTTCGCTATTGATTAATATTTAATTTTAATACCAATTATGCCATTATGTAATCATCAATATGTACTCTAGATACTCAATAATTATTCAACATTAATTAAAATTTTGTTTTAGGATTGGTCTGGGTCTGTATGTTTCAACTTTTTGGAGCAATTCCTTACAATTGTTAAGAAGGAATTTGAAGGGAAGGAGTCGGCGGTTCTCGTCTTTGACTTTTGCTTTAATCCTGCTGGTCAAACAAATGGGGCAGAAATCTTAATTACCGAAGAGTACAATTCAGACAAAGTTTTAGCTAATTTAATTTAATAGCATATGTTAATTTATTTTTATTGTTTAATCATATAACAATATAAGAAAAGCGTAGGTTTACATTTACTGATATTTATTAATTTTGTTATTATCAGCAAACTGTTGTTACACTTCAAGGGTGTATTTTTGGTTTTTATGAACATGAATTAATTTGTTATATTATATTTATATTTGAATAAGTTTGATAATTTGAAATATTCAAGAAAAATTGTATCAAACTAACTGGTATTATTACTAAAAATTGATATACCTATCGCATTTGTTTACTTAATTATGTGAGTATTCCATGTTTAATATTTTTTATCATGTTTTACAAAAAATAAGTTTAAAATACCATCACGTTATTAACCTATAAACAATTATTTAGATTTGAACTATGTACTTATAAGTTTTTGATATTCGTGGCATTAAATATGACATAATAATATGTATTTATTCAAGTAGATTTTTAGTTTGTACGTTACCTTTCGTGTTTGTCATTTTCATGAGTTAAAGTAATAAATTGATATATCTTTTTATTATTAATAATAAGTCTAGATACTATTAATTTTATTATCAATTTAGTCCAGTTTGATCTTTGAACATATAATATGCACTTAAAATTAAAGTTTAGTTAAAAGGGGCAAAAATATCATATCTGCTCGGTCATAAACTTACCCAAGGATTCATCATCATCATCAATTGACACATCATCCTCGGATTGATGGTAGGTAATAAAATGTATTGAAATCCTCCATCGTTCATTTCAACTTTCTGGATTAGATCGTATCAATTAAATGGCTAATAATTGTCTTCGAGAGAACCTCAAACTTTCCTTTTACCAACGACAAACTTTTCATCTATTTCATCTCCCTTTACTTTCATTCTTTTACAGAAGTTAAGTGTCAAAGTCTGAAAGAGTGGATGAAATATGTATAAATATAGAAAATTCTCTATGGTGCTTATACTTTTATATGTTTTCCAACCAGTGACAGAGACATTCGAATGGGTCTAATTTCCAATGATTCCCTCTACGTGTTTAGGTTGATGGTGTGGGCCGAGCTGTGGTCGTGTGGCTGAGTCGGGTGGTCAGATCCTTCCCATGTGTCTCTGTCATGGAGCTTCCTCCCCAACCAATTCATGTGGCTCGTTCCGTAAATGGGAACAGAGTTCCTCTTCCGCTCCACCGGACAACGTCAACGTTCACCTACATAAAACTAAACCCCTTATAAAATAATATACTTTGGGTCTTACACTCCAGAGTTTAATAAAGGAATTTCAAAAGCAATGAGCTAAATTGATATTCCGTTGTTTAAAATTTTTATTCTTCAACTAACAAAGAATTGAACTTATTCAGATTAGATTAATTCATTGATATACTCGGTAAAAATGAAAAATTCAATAAAAATCATTCGAGGAGAAAATAGCGGAAAATAATAAACTTTTACCTATCTGTAAAAGTCGGTCAAATAAAGGAGAAATAAGTCATGGATAGATAGGAGTGAAAGTGGGAGACAAAGAGGACGCAAATCAATAAAAAAATATTTATGAGAGGATTGAATGTGTAACGGAGTTTTTGATTGGGATAATTTATGTCTTTATGAGTGAGATGAAAAGTAATAAAGTTTAGTGGGAAGTTTGTGAGAGGTGAGCGGCCGAGGGATGTGATGGGGATCGATGAGGGCATTTGTAAAGGACCATCCTGGCCCTTATCACCCGCTTCCCAACACAAGAAAAGTCATTGAGGAAGGAGTTGAAGGCTCAGTTCGTCTCGGGCCTTCGGACCCGACATTCCTCCCCAACTTCCCACTTCTCCGAATGAGACGTCGGATGAAAGCAAACTTTCGCCCCTCTCATTATATTTATTTTCCCCTCAAGGTGTCTGTTTATTCTTTTCTTTTTTTCTTGGCCCGATCTCAACATTCATCTGGGATTTAATGGGAAAGTTTTCATTTCCGCCTTTTCCTTCCGCGGCTAATTTCCCAAATTTTTATCACAACTTGCCTTTATGGATCGTTTAGGGAGAAAATGAGGAATCCCGTCACGAATTGAGGAAATTACATGCAGCATTTGCAAAGGTGACGCTTTCACAATTCTCAACTTTTCCCCATTCAATTTCACGGTTGAAAAACTTTACAAACAAGTCAAGTCAGACATACATTTTTAAGCTACGAGGAAAAAAGAGATTGAGCTATTGAGGAGTCTAATGAGCACAAAGAGAAGCCTAAGCTTAATTTCTAATCATTCAAATTAATTAATTATTATTTTGGATTCAGCACAAATAAAATTTAATTAAAGCTACGCAGCTCACAGTTCGTAATTGAATTTTCAGCCAAACTAACAAATAACTTTTATAATTTAATATGAATTTATAACTTAAGATTTGTGGAATGACATAATTCCTTTTCGATCTCCTAATGAATTATTTGCTCTCCATTTATTTTGTCTTACTCTAACTTTATCTGGCTATCAGCGAATGAGTGAGAATAATATACAAAGAGTTCAAAGAGTACAATACAATGAACATTGAATAATTTAAATATAATTTTTAAAACATTATATGGTGGTATATTATGTAGATCTATCGTAAATATCTGTCCCCCGGACACCTTTTATAATTATGACACTGACCCCCGGACACATATCGAGTCCCGGATACAATTAAAATTGTTGTAAAAAATAATTTAAGATTTAATTTTATTAAGAAGCAATTGAAGAGTTTTCATCTGAATTCACACTTTCCTAGCTGTCTGAAATAACTGCTTCGTTGTCATTAAGTTCTACTATGTCCCTTTTCTATGTATTATTAGAGTAATAACTTTATCATTCTCTTATTCTCTATACTTTTGAAGGAAAATTTTTAATTGTTGACTTAAAGTAATGTAATGTAATAATGTAATGTATTATTTAAATGATATCAAAGAAATAGTGTTAATTATCAATCAAATAAAGCGTTCTATATTTTTAACCATTGCTCCTATACTGTGACACATTTTGGGACCCGGACACTTTTAGAGACCTGGACACCTTTTAAAATCTCATGATTGCTCCCCGGACACATTTCGAACCCGGACACATATCGAGTCCCGGACAGATATCGGTACTTTACGGTATGCAATACAATCGTATATTAGATTTTAGATTTATAATGCTTCCATCATGTCAATTATAATACTAAAATTATTCAAAAATAGTGTAATTAATCATTACATTACATTGGGTATGTATGCATGAATGTATAGTAGAATGTATATAATGCACAACATTAAAAGATTATAGGTAATATGATTAACTTTAATACCCAATTTGAATATTATAACCTATAATATGTATGTATGGATAGCATACGAAGTATGTTATAATGGGGAAAGAACTAGTATAGTATGTGTATCTTAAATGTGATATCCAAAAGAAACGTTATTTTGAATTTATGCGATTCACAATCAAGCATGCATAATGAGTCGCCCATAATATAATTTACAATAGAGAACACTTTTGCTCATTTGAAACTCTCGAACATTTTCTATTATACGTAACTTATAAGTAAGGGTGAGAAATATATTAGTAGATTCATTTTAAACTTTCTGAGTGGGAATGTCACTAACATAAATCGTGTGACAAGTTTGAGAAGGGTTTTACTGCTTCTCATATTAACAGTATACTCAAACTTACCATTAAATAAATATGCATCACTCTACTTACTAACATTAAGAAATGGTCCAATTGAAAGACAAGCAAAAGACGAAAGAACTCCTTTATTAAAGTGAAAGTGAAGAAATAAGTTTGGGTTGAAACTCCTCTGTTGTGACGGCGTGGGAAGTATGGGAATAATAAATATACGATACACGCATGTATGTGCGGTATATTTAGCATTTAGCAAGATGTTGTGTAGTGGAGTATAGGGAGTAGTTTAGAAGTTAAGAGGTCTCCCCAATGAACTTTCACTTCATTTGAATGTGACAGGGTCGGTGACGGTCGTAATTGAAGGTTCCAATTAATGGAGAAACTCATCGTTTCTCCCCTCATGGGAAAGAGTGGGAGATGTGAGGAGGATTCGAGATGTGAAACTCGACTCCATAATTCACCCTTGGAAGAAATAAAAAATGAAATTGGATTCCAAGAGCCTACCCAAAATTCCAGTTCGGGAATGAGGAGACGTGTGTGTTTGGGAAAGGAGGGAAAAAGAGTCGTGTGGGTCTGCGGGTCTCCTAGAGGTTAATGCTGGCCCTTATTCAAATGCAGAGGCTTCTTCTTCCCCTCTGCCACTCCATTAATTTCTCCTCTTCTTAATATGTCAAGGGAAGGCGACATCGAGAACCCGATGGAAATGTGGAGAAAGGGAAATCGAACCTCAAGATTGCTAGTGAGCATCTCTAACTCAATTACTGATTCACTCTCAACCATCGACTTTTATTCAAAAAAAAATTCACAGTTTGATTCAAATCTAACAAAAAGTAGTTATCAAATGCACAAAAAGTCCATCACCATTTTCACATTTGAATATTTGGCAAATCGATATTAATCTTACGAGTATCAATCATTCTCGAATCGATCATTTATGTTAATTCAATGGTGCGGTTCGTGGCCTGTTTTATTGCATTTAGGGCTCGTGATTTTTGCAAGAAATAAGTATCTGTAAAATACACAAAATAGCTTTTATTTCATTGGAATGGGAAACTTATTTAGACAAAACGGAAATGAGACTTTTACTTATTAATTATCGTTCTTAATCTTGACTGGTATTTTGATTGAGTTTTGGATGTTTCCAGTAAAGCACTCGTATTTGCTTGAAAGAACATTTAAGACCCGAAACGATTTCTCATATTCTAATGCAGTCTTGGGCCAGCATTGAAAGATCTCTATCTCGACTCATATTTCTCATTACATAGTTTAATCCTTTCATAGTAAATCAGTGAAAGTGGAATTTTATGGGTCGATATTTTGAAGGAAAACGATCTTTCTACTAAATTCACTAAAAGTGTGTTCCGAGGAAATTTATTCTCAAAAGTACATGGAAGAATTACAGGATCACTTTCATTTTACATTTACCGATAAACTTTGATACAGCCAATATTATACAAAACTTTGATATATCCTTGCATGAGTTCGTCATATCAATAATAAGTCTGCCTTCTATGTATTTGTATGGGTCTGAAAGTGAGCTTATGAGTATATGAGCTGTTTATTGGAAGAGAAGGATTAGGATCTTGAAAATTTATTAAAATGAGTTACCAACATGAAAATTTACATGCATTAGCATAGGATTTAAAAAAACCATTTTAAATAAAATAAACAATTTCTCGAATCCTTCTCTTCCAATCAAGGGCTCATATGTACATACGTAATAGCACATTTAGAATAAATATTTTATATTTATGATGAATATTTTATCTAAACGATGCAATGTTGATATAAAAAGATATGGACGAATCTTCGTTTTTTCAACATTGAATTTGAATAAATATGTAGCAAAGATGTATTCGTACAATTTAGTTGGGAAGCTATCATTACTATTCAATAATTCAATCCTTTCATCGTAGCTTTCATTTACTGTATTTATACTATTACAGGACGAGTAAATTATTCAACAAGATATACCATATATATGTACATTAGTATTTTTTATTATTCAATATAATATTCCCAATCTAAAATTATCTGATTTTTATATTAAGTAATACCTGTAAATGGTAATGAGATGAACAATGCAAAATAATAAGAACAAGAGGATGCACAGTAAGAACATGAGAATGAAGATGATGTAATGGTAATGGATTCAGCTAGGCAATATTTAATAACATTGCTATACTGTATTGTTCTCTTCGGACCAACGTTTATTATTCTTTTGGGTCTCATTAGTACACAATTGAAACTAGGAGTTTTCCTCATGTGAGTCTAGCCAAGTGAAGGTAATTTAATTTCCTCTCTTATGATTAAATTAGTCGATAAATAGTTAACAAATAGCCAAGTCTTTAACCAGGAAATTGGAGAAGATGATTCTTATATATTTACAACGGTGTATATTTCTTTCCCAACTTCCTCCTCCATCCAAAGTCAATGTGATAAACGAGAAGGTTCGTGATCCAGAAGTAAGGTTCATTTAATTTACGGCATCCATGGCGGGTTACTGGGAATCTTCCTCCTTTTTATTATTCTGAGTATTTGAGGAGGTGACTCCCATGGGAGGAACCGGAGAAGAAAATGAAAAGTGGCTCTGGGGGATAAACAAGCCAATTGGACTTGTGTGAGGAGAACTTGAGATTGGGAGAATTTTCTCCTCACACACAGGCACAAATCCTCCACGCGTTTATTCATCCCGACGTTACGACCCAGAGGCACATCAAACATCAAATGCCTTTCAACTTCATCTTCACTTCAAAACCCACCAAGTTCAGTTTGTCAATAAAGTGGCAGTGGCGGGTTCCTCAACACCCAACTTCCTTTGTCATTTCCAATCTCCAATTCTCCAATTATGTCGAACAATTACATTTCAACGTCCTTTCAACCTTGTCTCTTGGTATTAAGTCTTGTTCAAACTTCTTGTTTGCACTTCGCTGCGTAAACAAACATTCAATTTGAAATTAATTGTTTAAAGCCGTTATTAAATACTTAAGTATGAATAGTTACTTTAACCAAATGTTATAATTGCTTCAAAACTTAAAATTTCGAGATAGAGAGAAAGATGAAATTAAATTAAAGGAAAGAGAGTAAGTAGATATTTTAACAATACAGTTAAATTACATTAATGTTGCAATAATTTTATAATTTGAATTTCCACAATTATTAAAAATTGATTTTGTTTACCATTTTATGCGTAATTAATAAATTAGTGAATCGAGATGAGGCATTAAGCAATAACATGAAATAATAATGTAAAGATCTTGAAATGATTGGATTTTTAATTCTCCAATTCAACTGGATAAAAATGTGGAGTGAATGTTGAAAGATTACTAGTTTTATGATTGGAAGAACCTAATGCTAAATGTGTTCCTGAATATAATGGAAAGATTCTCCATCCCTTCCCTTTCACCCTGATGATATTTTCTTAAATTCCGATTTGGATTCATGGGAGGATGGGAGTTTAAGAGGCTAAAGAACTTTCTTCCTTCTCGGATTTGTAAAAGACATGAAATTTCTTTTCTTACTCGTTCCAGGCTCATTGAGTTACGGAGATTGAATAAGTAATTGAGATGGTGTTTGGACTCCTCCGGCCCAAACGACTTGATTTCCGTCTCACTCCGTGCCCTTCCCGCAGGCGGAAAGGAGGAACGGGATTTTCCCATCTTTGCCCTTCGTGCCTCCTCCCTCTCGTCGTCTGCTCCATTTTCACTTTCACCTTCCTTCAGGTATGTAATCCAATGTTTACCTATGATGATGATGGCCATTATTTATTGCTACCCGTTTAATCCTAGCATTTTTCATCTAGACTTTTAAGATTTTTTAAACTCTTATAGAAAGATTTTCCCTTTTTAAAAAATGAGAAAATAAGGTTTCTTAGCTTTCATATGCATGAGAAGATTGATATTTACCAAATATATTACATACGTCCAATTACAAAATTTTATTTACCTATATAGAAATGGAAGTTTAAATTACAATAAATGTGAAATTTATGAATGCTTTGAATTCTCTGTGATATGATATTTATATTCACTCACTATGCTCATTCTCAATGTCAGTCAGTTAGCAGTAAGTATTGGCTCAACTAGGCTTTCATCTTCAAAATTGAATTGTGAATGAAAGCAGTGAAATATTCATTTGGAGATCCATTGTGCGAATATGTCTTTGTTACATATTCAAATTAATTTCGAATCGCTTAATCATTCCTACAATCCTATTGCTTACTTTATACTTAAATATGTACTTAGGCATATACTATTGTAATGTATGTATTAGTTGTAGATATTTGTATTTTCTATACTATCTTACATACCGATACCGATGTACAAATAATATGTATCTGTATAAAATAAAGTATGATATGTACAATAGATAATGCAATTGTCAAATGTATATCCTAGGTTTACCATGTATCAAGCTTTCAAATAGTTTACGTACTATACTACAATATAGATATATCTACTACATATTTATTCGTACTTGTATATGTTGAACATTCACAGTTCGTGAAATTTGATGCTGCCATTAATTAAGTGATAATTTAAAAGATCATGATTTACGGCTAGTTAGAAGTAAAAATAATTATACAAATAATCTCCCTATTTTCAAACTTTTAAACTTAAACGATGATGTTAAAATGCAATGAATGAAAATGCGATATCAATATGAATGAAGAATGTACAATTAAAAGTATAATGTCTATGTGTGAATTCACAGTTAGCTCTCATTCATCGAACTATCGAAGGCTACCGGGAGCGGAAAGCAGCCGAAGCGGATGATTGCCTTTATCCCAATGAGAGTCGCCTTGTTCTCACAGACTTGGTTTATTCAAGGCAGTTCAGTCCAGTCTGGCCAAATGTGAGTTTAGAATGGGACGGCGAGCAAACGTATCCATTTAAAATACTTCAAAAACACCCAACTGATTCAACTTGGCGGCCATTGTGTCCTTACTTTTCTCCACTCTTAAGTAAACTTGATAACTCTTTGTACTTTATGTAATACATACATGTACAGCACCTGTATAGTAGTACAGTACAGTATAGTACATAAATGTAGTGCCTTACATATATGTACAAAAAAGACAATATTTAGGTGAATCTATTAAAATATATATTATTATTATTAAACACAATTTATGGATAATTTGATCATTTTAGAAGGAGAAAGGATTGAAGAGAATGAAAACATTGTTCATCGTTCGGGGGGGAAGTTTAGTCCAGAGACTTGCAATCCACGTGCAAGAGTTGCCATCATCATTCCTTACCGAGACAGGTATAAAGTGGGCCGTAGCTCTCCATTCATTTCTCACTATGTTTATGTTGACAGGAAGGAGCATCTGGAGAGTCTCCTCTCCCTTCTTCACCCAATGCTCCAAAGACAGCTCATCGCTTATAGGATTTTTGTCATTGAACAAGTAATGAAAGCATTCATTTTATGCCGCAAATTTAATCCCATGATTCAAGGAGTAAAAGCAAAGTTTTGAAACATGAAAAATATCCTCATTGATCATAATTTGTGGATTCTAGTGGGGAAATTTGACGTTTAATAAAGGAGTTCTTTTGAATGCTGGATTTCTCCTGGCAATGAACACCTCCGCCTTCGACTGCCTCATCTTTCACGACGTTGATCTGCTTCCAATGGACGATCGGAATATTTACAGTTGCGGAGGGGAAAGAGTTCGACATTTGTCAGTGGCTGTTGACACGCTGGATTTCAAGCTTCCTTATGAAAGTCTCGTTGGAGGAGTCTTTGCCCTTACCATTACGCAGTTTATTAAAGTCAATGGTTATTCAAACCTATATTGGGGGTGGGGAGCTGAGGATGACGACATGTCACAAAGGTATGGGATTATGGAAATTAAATATGAATTAAACCTTATCTGTAATGTTCAAGTCACAAAAATAGTAGCAAATAGTATTGATAAGAATTGTGTTTTTAGACTTTTAGCTACAAGATTACGAATTTCTCGCCCGGACTCTTCTGTTGCAAGATACAAAATGTTGGGGCATGTGGAAAGACCACCGAGCAAAGTGGTCAGCCCTTTGCTCCGAACGGCAAGACTTCGCTATCAAAAAGATGGTCTCACGAGTTTAAAGTTCAAGTTGATTGAGGGTGAAGAAAAAGAACTTTTCACTCGCTTCCTTGTTGACGTTGGGAGACCATCATTGACCCTTCAAAAAACATTAACACAACTGGCTAAGGGTACTTTATTTAAAAGCAAGAAAGAAGCAAGTGAATTGATTATCAACCCCATAACCCCATAAAAACAAATTTGATAATCATAATTTATGTATCAAAAATTTAATTTAGTATGATCACATTAGGGACATCATAATCAAAAGTACATAAGGTTCTTTATTGGATTACTTGTAATCTAAAAAAAATGAATACTTAGGTATGTGGGGCGCGGGAGTTTAAAAATTTCAACTACAAAACTAAAATATGACGTGAGTAATGTGAGTATTGTAAAATTCGGTTAGAAGATCTTAGGGCCAGATTTTGGAAGGTAAGGGGGACCCTTTTAACATGTAATTTTGGAAAGAAGAATTGTTTCTGATGGCGCCAAGTTCCAAAGATTATTAGAAGATATAAGGAGAGTCTATCCTGGTCTTGGAACAAATCAAATTAGAATTGATGATTGTGAATGCGATGCATGTGTATGATTAATTATATAATTTAAACTTCTAAATAGTGTCTAGTTGCACTCTAAAAATTAAGCATATGAATTTGATCTAATGGCTGTGATTACCATCCCCAAAAATGACTATGCTCACTGAGCACTCCCAACACCCACAACTCAATCCAGACTCTTTTGACAAAATATTTGCTGTCTCAGCCATTAGATCTTTTTTCGGACCTCAAAATGTGTCGGAAAATGATTTTCTCGACACGCTGAACAAGTTTGGATTTTGGAAAAAATTGAAAAAAAAAAACGGAAAATTTTCATTCGCCTATGATTTAACATGGGAATTTGGCCGAGGATACAAAATTACATGTTAAAAGTACGATGTAAGGGTCCCCCCTTACCTTCCAAAATCTGGCCCTAAGATCTTCACTCTAACCGTAAAATTCACATTTGAAAATAATCGTGTGAGAAATAAATCAGTGAATCAATGCCTTAACCTTTTATTATTCAAAATTCATTAATCCACATATAAAACTGTATTTGACTTACATATATAACAGGTCATTCACTAAAAGATTGACACTTTCACCAAATTTCTCTGCTTACCCCATATAAAATGAAAGCAATAAATGAAAATTTTACGTTATTTAACATAATTGCCACACTTTCCGATATTGAGTAACTACACTAAAGCACGACCTACACTAAACCTTGGTTCTTTTTCATGTAAACATTGTACAGAGTGAACCATAAGTAACGCATCATAGTTATCAAGTACGGAAGAATAGTGTCCCATAGCAAATTTTGATTTACAAAAAAACTAATTATATTTCAAAGAGTAATACACGAAAATAAATCCCTATATCTGACAATTAAAATATGGCACCAGTCATTGTATGTTTTTTTATAGAGTGAGGATACTATTTACAGTATCACATCACAGCAGTAGAGGCCTAAAACTTAATATCAAACTAGCCTGAGAGCAAATTTACACAAAACTATGGTTAAATTACTGTATTTTATAAATATCTCATGAATAAGCCAATAGAATTTTTTTAGTTTACTATTTTCAAAAGTTTTATATATAATGCGTAATAAATTCTAAGTTACCGAAATTTGTCTGACACGTTCATGTAAAATTCATCCATGAAATTTAATATCAAATTAGCCTGAGAACAAATTTACACAAAACTATGGTTAAATTACTGTAATTTTTAAATGTCTCAGGAACAAGAAATTGCGCAGTTTCTAAGTTTACAATTTTCAAAAGCTTTATTAATGATGCATATTCTAAGTTACCGAAATCTAATTTGGGCGCTCGTCTAATCAATAAAATTAATATCAAACTAGCTTTTAACTAGTTTATGGTCATTTGTAGAATATATGTAACTGTAATATATAAATGTCTCATGAACAAGTAAATAAGTATTTTCTAAGTTTACAATTTTTAAAAGGTTTATTCATAGCCCATAAAAAATTCTAAGTTGCCTAAATCTAATTTGGGCGTTCGTGTAATATCTATAAAATTAATATCAAACTAGCTTTGTCGGATTGAGCTCTAATAAATCAACTTCACCGATACAGATGTGCATGGACCTTTAAGTATGCGCCAATCGACTTCTTTTTGTATGAAACAGATGCATCCAAAAGCATTTTGCTTTATCTCTTCTCATTACAAATGTTTTTACACTGAAATTACTGGTTATCAGTTATCACTGTGTAATAATAAGTATTAGTAATTGGACTATTTTTTAAAGATTAAAAATATTTCAAATACTTATGATGTGGAAGTTTAAATTTGAACATATGTGAAGTGTGTAATGTTGGGATTGTTAAATCCAAATTTGGAAACAAATACATAATTTAGTGAATCATATGCATTTAACCCTTTATTAAAATTCATTAAACTCAAGTAGCAGATAAAGAGTCCAAATATCAATTTTTTTCAATTTTAATAAGGAATTTCTGGATGATTTCCAGTCCTAAAACAAATGAGGTTAATTGAGCAAGATTTCAAATGACCAATTCATTATTAAAGTCAAATAAAGAAATGAGCCATTTACTTTTTAACGATATCAAATGTGAAAGTTCTTCCCTCGGAACCTTTATCAAGATTTTTGATTTCTGCAAACTCAGCATCACTCAATTCAAAATCAAATATCTAAATGTAAAAATGAAAATTTCGATAAGTTGGTTACTAATAAATTATGCCATATACATACGTATAGTATTACCTCAAAATTAGATTTAACTCTTGAAGGATTTACACTTTTAGGAATTACAACAATTCCTTGGCGTGCCAAAAAATTGAGAAGAATTTGCCCAGTGGATTTGGTGTGTGTTTCGCTTATTCTTCCCACAACTTCGTCTTCGAGAAGCCCTGGATCGTTGAATGTCCTAAATACATACATGATGATTGATGAACACCTTAGCATTTAACTGTATGTAATGGCGTTATATTAATAATAATAATGCTTTATTACCACAATAGACTCAAATCCCTTCTGATATAATTTCAATGTTAAAAAGTAAAATATTTCTGTTGTTTGTAATATTTATGATTTTAATTAACTTACATTCCTCGTTTCTCATACAAAACTTTTCTTCCGGGAGACCCGAATGGAGCATAGGCACAAACTAAAAAATAAATATCCGACACATTAGTAATTATAATTTATTAGTCAATTACATGCTAAACCATGCACGCAGTATTTTGGGTACAAGTTGTGTTAATCTAATAAAGTAATTTTGAATCTATTAATTTTTTCACAATGATACTCAAAAATTCATTATATTAAATTGGTATTTGTGCTTGTTCAATATAAAAAATGAAGCGAAAAAAATCTTGGGGTGAAATAAGAATACTCCATCTACATATTGAGTCAAGAATTATAAATTCTTTTAAATTTAATTAAAGCTGCCATAGTAGATGTCCCTAGTATATTGTTCGTTATTGCCCCTACAAAGGGAAATTAAAGGAATAGTAAATGATTTATAAGGAAATGGATTACGTGTTATGTTATGCTCTTCGCAATATTCTCTCATTTGCTTTTGTTGGAAATAAGCATGGATTTCAATCTGTAACAAAGATAAAAAAATCAATATAACACTCACAATAAGTCTCTTTTATATTTTTAAAAAATATTAATATAAATTATAAATATCTACCTTTATAAAATATTAAGCTTTGAATTTGTTCGGGGACTTTTCTCTTACTATTTGTATAGCAGTGTGGGCTGAAATAAAAATACCAACCTGACCGGAATCTTTCCAAGGTCAAAATGACAGGAGGGTTTTTTGATTGAAATGATGGTCTTCGAGAAATCTTCGACAATGTGGGCATTGGCAAGGAAGGATACACAAACTTTTGAAATATTTTGGAAATGTTGGCGAGTTTGAGTTTGAGACAAAAGCTTATATGGAAACGTTTTTTAACAAATTCTTTTCCTCTCTCCATTTCAATATATTTTAATTCCAAACTGAACTGTCATTTTTGTCACGGGATAGGGGGAGATTTTTAATTCAAGGTTTCAAGGGGCTAATAAGAGTGGCCCTGTAGTTAACATAATCCGAATCGGACCGGAACGTAACGTAAAAATTCAGAATACGATCGTTCCGGTTTGTTCCGGCATCCCAGCTCGGGTAATACCCGAATTTGGTAGCAAATGCCAAGTTCTAGGTCGTGGTCATAATTTTTAAAGGTTTTTAATTTTAATTCAGCCCACACTGTTGTATTAAGTGCTAAAGTCGACGGATTACGGAAACAAACTGATATTTTATAACTAAAGACCAGCAATGGACCTGTCTCCCGACGGGGCGGTGATTTAAATCCATTAAAAATCTTTTAAAAGGTACATAATATATCTAGGATTTCCAACTTAAAATAATAACAATATAACACACCAATGAACTTTTAATAAGTTGAAAATCCTCGATATATGTACCATTTATAAAATTATTAATGGATTGAAATTACCATCCCGTCGGGAGACGGGCCCATTGCTGGTTATTATAATAAGTAAATAATAATACAGGATCATTATTATATACATACCTAAGATCGCATAGGTTAAATACAGATAAGTAAAAAATAACAAAATTTCCATGAATTTCCCTATGATTTTCACTATTCCTTATGTGCTCTAATTTAATAATGACATAGTATTGGTATGTTACTTGAAGATTTGCTGGCTGTATTCTGCATGTTTTTAATATTCTTTCTATTTGTTTTTTATTAAAATTTGAGAGGCCAATTGACTTTGTGAGTCCTTTGTCAACAAGACTTTCCATTTCTTTCCAAATGGCCACGTGATCAGTTGAAGGGTCAGTTAAAATCTTCCCATCTTGCATTGGAAACAAAGTGGCGTCATCGATGTATTGAAGTCCCACCGGAGCATGGACAAGATAAAGATCCACATAATCAAGTTGCAAGGCATTCAATGATTTTCGAATGAATTGGTCAACTAAATCGGGCTTCATTCCTGTCATTGGAAGCTACAAGGATTCATTCAGAATGTTCACATTATAATATCTACTAACACAATACTTATACAGTATCTGATACTTACGTACGTGTACTAATTTATAAATTGGGTAAATGTTTTATAAATAAAACCTTTGTCACAATGAAGAGTTCTTCACGTTTCACTTTTCCCGAATCCAGCCATTTCTTAAGAACCTTTCCAATTTCATTTTCGTTGGTATAGGCAAATGCAGTGTCAATATGCCGATAACCAACTTCAAGTGCTTTTTCCAATGCGCCTTCAAGTTCCGTTGGGTCGGTTGACTATTACAAAATTACAAAAAATATTTCGAGTTAAATATTATTTTTAATTGAACATGAGCAGGAGAAATCACCTACAATAAAATGTTAATTTGTTAAATATAAAACATTATTGTGGCATTGACATTGATGATAATATTGTTCCTACATAGAATAATAATTATAAATGTTTATACCTGAAATGTTCCGAGTCCAATTATGGGCATCTTTTGCCCATTAAAAAATTTCACATGGTCTTTCATTTTAAAATTTGGGCTTTTAGATATTAAAATCTTGAAATGTCAATTATTATTAAACTTGCTCTAAACGAAATCAAAATTGGGGGAGTGAATAGGAAGAAGCACAGCCTGTTAAATGACCTTGGTGCCTTGGTGGTTCTGGACTCTCGAGATAGGCTTAAAATATCCATGATGCCTATCAACCAGACACAATCATAGTCATACGCTTCTGTAAGTTCTATGAAAGTAATGCCAAGGTACGGAGATGGATACAGAATAATCTCCAGTCTGCAGTCTCTATAGCCTCAGCAGGATTAGCCCAACACTAATAGTTAATTGGCATCTCTTCTTTTGGATACTCTTCCATTGATGGGTATGGATCATGTGGATGAAAAATATATAGATAGGTATATGTTATAATATAGGATATTTATTGCAAACTTGAATAAGTATATTATAGTATATGGACCATGAATATGAATTCCAGTGAGATTTTCAATTTGAATGGATCTCATGAGGTCGTTCTTTCATGAACAATGCATTAAAATGTCGTCTATTACTAGGTATACAGCATACTTCCTTATCTATGCATGTATTTAGATTGTAGGTATGGATAATATATATGGTAGTATTGTATATCTGCATAAAAAAGTATCTTTGTTTGATTTTGATTTTTGATCAATAATATTTTGGAGTAATTTCAAATATTGATTATTAATATTGATTACGATCGCTTATCAATGAATCCTCCTTCTTTATTACAACTCAAACGTATTGACAATGGTGATTTATGGAGAAAACGGCGAGGAGTAAAATGTGGAAGAACTTAAGTTTGATCAATAAACCATTCAAGTTTCTTAATCTCACATTCCTTCTCTTTATTCTCTCATCAAAAGTTCACTCCTAAAGTCGTAAAAAAAAGTTGGAGCAAAGTGAAATGCTGACTGGTCATTTCCTTTTCAACCAAAAAGAGAAAGGAGAGTTCAGAAAACATACTTACCATTGGCTTTGGGCTTTGGTAGAATTGATATATTTATTATAGCTTTGATATGCATCTACTCTATACTTTTTAAGATAGGTATCGTATTTGATTTTAATTTTAAGCTCATCTTGTATTCGAGTCACTTACAAATTGTTAAAGATATCAAATCTTTAACTTTTCAACATGTTCACTTTCAGATTAAAAAGCCACTTTTCTTCAACTTTGGCTCAACCCAAGCCTTTTTTAGCTTTGTATTTAGAAGCACTGGAAAATTGGCAAGGAAGATTCACTATTTACATAGGTATTTAGAACTTGGATCCCTAAATGTGTTTTTGATCTATTTTTTATACTAAAATAAATTTTATTTATCTTGTATTTTAGGTGCTTAAATCTGAATATTTGTGAATGTATTAGAAGATCTTTCAAGGTTTGTTTATTTTCGATATTGAGAATAATGACAAATCATTTTTAATTACCAAATCAAGTTATTATTAAACATATAGACAACAATCGACTTCGTCTTGAATAAAACTAATTTTAATATAAATGTATAGTTGAAAATACAAACAGTAGTGAAAGTACTCCCTGAGGCCAAAATAGAAAGGAAAATCTTGGTTGAGCTTGCATTTCTTTTTGCCTAACTTTAACTACTTTTCAAATGCACATTAAATTTTTAATTTATTCAAATGACGAATGTATCTTTTCATTTATATATTTAATTAACATTTTAATAATATTTAATTGTAATTAAAACATCCAGTTGTGTTATTAAATAAAATCTAAATTGAAAATAAAGGAAGGAAGCCAAAACTAAGATTTTCCTTTCTATTATGGCCTCAGGGAGTAAATATATCAAATTTAAAATCAAATTGTAGTTTAAAAATTTATAGACGAAACATGATACATACAATGATAAGTACATACAGAGATGTATGTAAAAATCTATTTAGTTATACATTGATGTCTTATTCTTCATGTCCAGACCTTGTCTTCTATCCAGTCAATGTAAGTTTGAACATTTGTATAAACTCCTGGCTGATTATTCCCACAATATTTTGATCCAAATGAGACCAGCCCAGCAACATAGTGAACACAAGGATATTCTCTTCTTACAGTCAAACCTCCTCCAGAATCTCCCTTTATTTGTGATAATAAATTGTTACTCGACTTTATTTGTTACAATATTTTCAATATGTGTATGTTAAGTAATATCGTGTTAAATTGAAGGCAAATGAGTGTAATAATGCAAATTATTCAAAACATAATTTTCCATACCCGACAACTATCTTTAGCTTCAATCTTATCTCCAGCACAAATCTGAGATCGAACAATTCCTCTAGGAAGGCGAATTATTGTGTCACTTGACTCACGAAAATAGTCATTGCATTCTTTGAGGCCAAATTTTGTCAAATTCACACCTTGTAAAATCTTGCTTTGACTCCCTAAATACCAAAATAAAAAATGTACATTTCATACTTTAATGATAAATAAGATATAATGCTAATGTATTTAAAATAAAATAATATGAAGTGAAAGCCACTATGAAAGTATTTTATAAGGGTGTAGAAGTGTAGATGATTAAATTATTATAAAAAGAATTAAAAGAAAGTGATTGCCATCAAAGGTAGTTAGGCCCCATCCAGTTGCAATAAACTTTTTCTTTTTATCAAGGCGGAATCTCGGTTGTGGGAGACATGCCGGAAGAACGTATCTTGACAAATTTAATTTGGATACAAGCCGAACAAGAGCAATGTCATTATAAATTAACGGTGGCTTGTAATTCGGGTGAATAATAATGTCTCGAACGCCAATTACTCGACGAGACGAACTTTTTCCAGACAGGTTGATATCTCCAACCAAAACTCTTCTTGGCTTTTGGGCACTTTGGTTATTACATAGAAATCAATACAGGATTCATATAAGACAACGTTGGTATACAATAATTGCTCCATTTATGTTAAGCTCACTGAAATGACCTTAATTAGCATTAATTATATTCATTCAAATTGTAGTAATTTCTTACCCGACTACACAATGAGCAGCCGTCAAAACAAATTCGTCACTAATTAAAACTCCACCACAAAGCCATTCTGATTCACCGTAGGGTGAGTAGCTCAATGAAACCTAAAATAAAGTTATAAAAATATTAATATTTAAAGTAAAATAATTTAACTTATTCTACCAAAATTATGATAATATATTTTAAAAAAGATATTGCAATTTATTTAAACTATGGTTAACAAATATTTGACTTTACCATGAAGGGAAATTCCTCTCTTAAGGCATTTCTCCCTCCAACGATGAGCTTGTTTGGATAGCTCTTGCAATTGATTTCACCATTTGATGAACTTTTTCCATTTTGAACATTTTGATTAAATGTGAATGGAAGGAGTGGCGAAGCTTTGAACGCTTCTTGTTTGAGTATGCTTGTGTACATGTCACATTCTAAATACAATTAGAAAAACATTTTTGAATGGAGTATGGAGCTTATAATGATCTATGTATTTTAACGCTTGTGTATAGCACTTATACAAAAAATACCTGCTAAATGCATAATTATATAATACACAGTGTAGGCTTACTCAATTCGCTTATTCGTTTAACAGTGGCACAGCAAACCAGGGGATTTCTATTTTGCTAGAATTTAACCAATTTAATTTAATTTCAGTAATTAAGAACTTACCTAAAATAAGTTATTAATACTTACCACGTTTGTTTTGCAAATACGTGGAAAAGATCCGACAGCGAGGGTTGAAAGGGCTGAGGGACACTTTTCAATTGAAGTACAAATACCTGGAATGTGTCCTCTGCTCACACATTTTTCCCCTTTTGATTACAAAGAATTTAATTTACTGATAGATACAATTCGTATTTATAATCATTTATTGCACTATAATAATTTAATAGTATTATAATTGAGATAGTACTTACTTGCCAATGTGCACATTATGAACATATAAAGAATAAGGATTATCCACCAAAAGTTCAAAAGTCGCAACAAAATATGAATCATTGTTCAATTTGTTTAATATACTTTTATATCGCCGTTTAAATACTTAATAATATGTTAATGAAAGATAAAGAAGGTAATATTTCAAAGATATAAAATAATTTTGATGATAAAATAATTAAAAAAATAATTAAAGATTCAATTTCTGCATTAGAAAACAAGTAGTTGAATTAATTGATTCATCATTATTTTACCTATTTTGCGTTAATAAAAATGGAATAGTCTAAAATTAAATCAAAACGAATCAAAACAATATTGATTTTAAAAGTTTTATATTCGAGCAATTAATACAGATTTAATTAATGATATTTGATTAAGTAGTTTATAGTTTATTATAGTTAATAGTTTATACCTATTAATGAGTATATTTCAAATAGACAATGATAAGCTAAAACTGGGGAAATACAACTATTATGCTTAATCAATTAAAAAATGTGACGTTAAGTGGTGAAAGGTGAAAAGATGTGTACTCGCTACTAGCTGTACTCCACTTCAAGAAGGTTGCTTCATTCAATGCCCCTATGGATTCTAAGATTTTAAAACCAAACCCATCAGCTTAACTTACCGACCTACCTAATTAATTATCCCTCAGCCTTTTCTACCCACGTTATTATGATATTAGTAGGAGTGGATGAATATAATCCTACACCAGAACCAGGAATGGTTAGTCCAGAGTAATGCAAATGGCCATGAAATCTAAATGAGCTTCTTGTTCTTATCTTTGTTCAATAATTATAAATATCCTCCACAACCTCAGTTCTATGAAAAACATAAAAAGTGCTATAAAAAGGTTCAAAAGAGTAAATGAAAAATAAAAAATGTCTTCATATTACAGATTTGGGTGACTAAAGTGAAGTTTTTTAAGTTACCAAGTTCTGACTCATTGATCTTAATTTGTGCATACATAATATAGACTACCTAATAATGTAAAATGAGACTAATATTGGTTAATGTTGGAGTACAGAATTGATTATTTTTAGTCAACTCAAAAGGAACTTTTTCCATAAATATCAATTGTAATTTCTATAAATACTTTTCTTGAATTACAAGATGCTTAAAGGGTATTTAATATTACGATAAAATTCCTAACACCTTGTAATGAATCTGCGATTTAAAGATTAAAACTTTTTAATAAGATTCGAAAATAAAGCATTTGATAATCAAAATAAAATGACAAAGATATAATATGTTATATCCAATTTTTTTTATTATATAGGAATATTCAAAATAAGTAGGTATGTGATTTAAAATTAATCCTTGTTATATAATTAGCTTTTAATGAGTGATAATATATGTAAATAATATAATCGAGTATGTAACATAATATAAATAATCATTTTTTTTACAAATGATACATTTAAAAGTAAATTTTATATACAAAAATGTTTGGGTGGGGGTTTTAATGGAATGCTCTCAGCAGTTAAGAAGGCGTTGGCTTTGTAAGCTTCGATTTCTTCTGGAGTTAAATCCGTCTCAAGAGAATAAACGTTTTCCTCTCCGGGTAATCTTGAATTTCCTGCCGCAGTCGCATTTCCAGTAAACGAAGGAGCTGGATTCTGAAAAGCTTGTTGCTGTGTTTGTTGTAGAGGTTGAAATTGTGGTTGTTGTTGTTGAATGTTGGGTGGGTGTTGAAATCCCTGCTGTGGAAGAATTGTCTGCTGTTGAATTGGCTGTTGCTGTTGAAATTGTTGTGGTTGTTGCTGTTGTGGTGCTTGGCCAAACGGAGAAGAAAATGGACTCCCAAATGGTTTGTCTTGAGGCTTCGGTTGGAGAGAAAATGAGAATGAATTTGCATTTGGTGGAGCGACGGTTGGTCCGAAGGGTTGAACTTGAGGTTGTTGTACTTGCAGAAATGAATTTTGTTGAGTTTGAAATCCGCCAGTTGAAAAGCTTTGATTTCCAAATATGCTTTGCTGTTGTTGCTGTTGTTGTTGTTGCTGCTGTTGTCCAAACGCTGATTCTTCCATTGACTCCAGTCCTTTTGTTAATGTCCCTTGCTGATTAAATCCAAATGTATTTGGTTGTTGGAGAGAACTTTGACCGAATAATCCTGGAGCTGTTCCTAAATTATTCATTCCTTGGGGATTCCGTAAAAGTGGAAATTCTCCTTTTAGAATCAATTCCTACAAAATTTCAAATTATTAGATTATAAACCAAAATCAGTTAAGACATTGAGTAGTTGAGTATATAGAAAAACTAACTTTACTTGAGGTATGTTTGATAAGATCTTGATTATCTTTATTAATTAAAACTACTCATAAATATCACTTTAAATAAAATAAAGTTCTGAACAAAATATTCATATTCAAATTCGAAAGTATGTATTTTTAAAAATCTTTACGTAATCCTATAGTGCATAATTAAAAGTGCAAAGTGAAAAAATGGATTATTCATTTCCAAATTAAACGCTAAGAGGCTAAGAGAATGAAAAGAATGAAGATGAAAAAGTGATTACAATGAGCTGACGATTGCTAGCGTTTGTTTGTGAAATGTTTTGTCGAATCGTTCTATTTTCTTCGATTTTTTTAGCTAGGCTGTAAGGTGGCCTTTTATCATTGGCATAAGTTTCCCATCGGATCTCTTCTTGAGAAAATTCATGAAAACCCGGAATACTCGGTTTACCTCCAGTGAACCCATAAGTTGAAAGTGGCCAAATCTTCGACGTTTCCCATTCCAGCATATCATTCTTTATTTGCAACCTTAAAATATTAAATTGAACATTAATCCAACCGTATTGCTTAAACAGTTAAATTTAAGCAAATTATATTTATTATTTGTATATTGGTTTTTAATGAGATTTTACTCAGCAGAGTGAACTGTATCCTTCGGGGTTTGTTGTTGCTGGTGTTGCTGCTGAAAATTCTGAGTTTGTCCTTGATTACCGAAACCAAAATTTCCACCAAACACTGGAGCCCTTATCATATCAGAGCCACTGATTCCGCTGGATCCTTTTTTTAAATATTAAATTTGATATATATTAGTTTATTATTTATTATTCCATATTTATTTATTTTTGGTGTTGCATACCGTCATATCCAGCTCCTGGAGGATGACTAAATCGACAACGATCGCCGAATTTGCAGATGCCTTTGATGAAAAACTTACAAGTAATATTTGAATTCATCTTGATAAGCTGGTCTATTAATCCGTTTGTTTCACTTCAAACAATATAGTCAATTCAACAATCCTGGAAGAAAATAAATATTCACACTATAAATTTAAACCCGCGCTTAATGGAAATTAACTTGGAATTTAACTAGTAAAAATTTAACTGAATTTGTATAAAAAATACGCCACAATGAACCTCGAGTCTTATAAAATTAAATAAATCGAAAAATAATATTTTTATTTATTTATTCTGCTATAGTTAAAAAAGTTCATCAACACACATACTCTTATTACGTTGGATTATACCATACGTATATAATTAGCAAAAATTAATAATATACAATATTTGCGCTTGATACAAATAATTGAAATGTTAGATATTTAGGATAAGTACATAATCTAAACACAATATAGTACACAAGAATACGACTATGTAGAGTTATCAAAATTCTTGAAGGCAGGATGTTAAAGCTTTCATCAATTTCGTTCTCAATGAATTATCATCGCTTCCACATACAATATTTGTGTTATTGTGATCTGTCGTTATCACCGTATTTTCAGAAGGCTGTAAAATATTACAGAATGCCATCATTTAAAATCAAATTCTTTAATTTAATTAATATTAATTCAAATATTACAATTGAAACAATGAAGCCTGTAGAAGTATGGGTAATTTTAGTATGAGTAATTCCTTCTTGTGCCAATTTATGAAGAACAAGACCTGAATCTAAAGTTCCCCATGAGTATTTTAATGGGGGATTCTTCCATGCCTCGCACATATCTAATGAAGGCTGTAAAAATAATTTTATTAACTCATAACTCTTATTTTAATAAAATGTCAATTAAAAAAATAATAAAATATATTGAATATTCACAATCTGTTAAATTAAATTCAGTTATAAATAGGTAACTTACAACCATGAGACGATATTTGTTATTCATGTTATCAACAGCTGCAGTAATGGTACAAGCCATTTGGCCTTTATCCCCAACTTGTACAGGGTTTAATTTATTTGCCAATTTCGCATCCATTTTTGAACTGACAAAATTTCGTTTCAATTTGAGAGAAATGACGGATCCTGGGGATAAAATTTCAATTGCTGGATGCTCAATGATGAGATCGTTTCTTTGAGGATGCGATTTTGGTGGGCTCAAATATTCTTCGTGAGTTATCAAAATTGTTGGCTTCAATTCTTTTATAAGCTTATTTGTTTGATGAAAGTTGAGGGAAGTGTCAATTGGGCAATAATTAACTTTCATTGCAAGGTTTTGAAATGGGATCAAAGCTTCAATATAAGGAAACTCCGCTTCTGAAATGTCAATAAAATATCACATTATTTATATCTGATTTAAAATTTATTTAAAAATTAAAATAGTCATTCTTTAATGTTCAATTTAATTACAGACATACTGAGGCCCTGAACATCCTATAGGGAATAGGGACATGTAAACGGATCTTCACATTTAGTGTCCGTATACGGAGTGCGGCTCAGTAATTAAAAACTATATTTAAGTGAACATTTGCATTATATATTATATTTAAATATACCTGTGAATATGATTGTATTCGCATGGTTTGAACCCCAAGCTTCGACCAAATGAACAACATCCCCAAAACGAAGACTTGGATGAGAGCAAAAAATAACGCAAGGTTGTCTCAATTCCTTCACGTCATGAAGAGTTTTAAAGTGCTTCAACCTCCCATCTTTCACTAGTTGAGCGTGTGGAAATGGATCTTCAGGAATGTAAACTTTCCTTTGTTTTGTTGCAGAAAGCCTGTAATTAAAATAACCAATAAGAAAGAATTCCTTTAAAATTAAAATTATTTGGCATAAATATTGAAATTAATAAAATTAAGGATTTACCATTCAGCCAATATATTTGAATATGCGAGAGAAGTTTCAGCATGAGGAGAAATGAAATAAAATGGGAAAGTTCCATATCCGGTATTTTCCAAATGAGCCGAGAGACATTCAAAGAGATCATAAATTATGCCACTTGGATAACAAGGAAAAATGACATTTCCACCAGAGCGAAGCGTATTGAGAACACTCATACAAATTTCTCCCATCATCGAATCAGGGTTGTGAATAGGAGCTCGGTTAAGTCCGTTTAGAATAAAAATATCCGCATCTTTCAAAGCTCCTTGTTCCATTGGGCTATAAAATGATAAACCAAACCAATTTTATTCCAAATATTCCAAAATGAATTATTATTTTAATGTGTCATAATTCATATTTATTTTCAACAGCATTGTTAAATTAAAAACTATTATCTTTAAACTCATAATTAAATTGTATAGAAAATAAAATAGATCTGTTTACCTTGGGTGGGTTGTAAGCGTTGAAGATGAAGTGACATAAACAATTTTTTTATTCTCCGATTTAAAAATCCAATTGCAGCTCCCTAAAGAGAAGCCTGAGCTCACAGCTGTCACTAAAACTTTCCCGAAAATATCCGTGTTCTCGTTGAATCCAACAATCCGAACTTTGAGCAAAGCATCCGAAATGGATTTCTTATTGTAAATCTCCCTCAGGTTCTTGTTGAAAATGTGGCTATTGAGTTTGATCGGGAAATTGAGAGATTGTTCAAGCCTTTTGAAAATATTTGGCTCTGGTCGAGTTGGTTCATTTTGATCAGCTCCGTTGGATTCTTGCTGAGGACATGGTTTCGGTGCGCTTGTGACGAATTCGACAATTTCCTCCATGAAGAATCGCCCAATGTTGACAGTTGGCTCTGTAGCGTAAACCGATCCATTGAAATCGGGATGTTCGGTAAAGAAAGGAAGAGCAAGGAGAGAAGCCGAGTTAGACACGAGAATGACATCAATTTCTGAGATGTCCACAGAGATCTCAGAAGGAACACCAAATAAAGGAGTTCCATCCACAAATACGTAATTGTTGATTTCGCAGAGCTCCTGATATTGAACGAATGGTTAACATGTTCTAAATATAATATCAATTTTATTAAATAATACTAAAGTTCACCTTTTCGAGCGTTGACCTGAAGTTTTGGTAATGAGAAGGAGAATTGAACTTTGAATTCCCAGCTTTTGGCAATGGAAGGAAATTGAGAACGACGGAAATGTCAAGGGAAGCGTCGAGCATGATCGTCAGCCCACGCCATTTCAATATCCCACAAGGTTTCGAACTCGCTCCCAAATTGTACTTTTTGTACAACAGAAATACAAATTGATTGTTATTGCGAAATTATATTTAGATGCGCTCATAATATGCCTAATATATCCTTACATCTTACAAGCTTAATCAAAAGTAATTAAATGAAGTTTTATGTAATAACTCATTCAATATTTTTCTTACGTTAATAATGCTAAAGATCTAATGAAATTTTTATTGGTGAATTGAGGTAAATATTAATTATGAGCAAAGTGTCTAAGGCAATATGAACTCGATGCTCATTATTATAATTATAATTTGTAGTTAACCATTAATTTATGTAGATAAAAATAAATGTAATTTATTTACTTACGTATTTCATTATTCCTGTGTCGAAGTCGACGACTTTAATCTCTAGTTTTTCAACCTATCTTAACAACCGAAGGTTTTGAAATTAGAATTTCACAATGACATTGAATTGATTGAATCGTTCAAGGAAGGATGAAAATAAAGTTTCCAATTAATTGTTAATTAAAGGTTTAACAGAAGTTTAACTTTTAAGTTTTCCAATTCTCAAAGCAAAATCGACAATCGAATGCCGCCTATTCAAAGTTCCAAGAGAAACTTCGCTTTATGTAGCGTGTTAAAATAAACCATGAGGAAAATGAAAGAATCGGATATCGTTATATTATTACATGTCAAAGGTACTCATACTTTGTTCACCCAATTCATTCATATTCATGAATTTGTACCTATCCTAATGGTATTATTATTTATATAACAAGAGTTTTGTCCCTTTGTTAAGTGTAAAAGATAATGATAGTAAGGTCGACGGCCGAACAAAATTCTAATATGTCAAAGTTAACGAAAATCTCATCTTTCATTATGCATCCTTTCCAAAGAGAATATTCTTGCGTTCTTATTCTGAAAGGTTGTTCAATTCTCATATCTCAATCTATCTCACATTCAGCTAAACGATTGAATGATTCTCACGGTTTTAAAAATGAATAGGTAAATTCGCATATCTAATATGCAATTTCATCGTATCGATATTTTACATTTGAGAACATAGATTGAAGTTGCAACTTGTGAATAATTAAGCTTTTGTGTAAATAGTCTTATCTCTTAACTTTGACAAACAAAATTTGCTTCAGATATTATGTTATGCTATCGAGTCAATGTTGCTTCTCGCTGTACTTTTACTTGGTTCCAACGAGCTTCTGGAATAAAGGAATCGAGGCAACAACAATTTAAAACCCATTTTATGTTAAATTCTCGTCCTCAAACGAACATCGTTCGTGATTGTTCTAGAAATGTTTTTAAACCTCTACAGAAATATCAATTTGTCCCTTCATCCCATTTTGAATAAACGGAAAGTGAAATGGTCAAGAAGTCAAGAACGATGCCTGGAACTTGTTAGTCTTCCCTTGAGAGTTGACTGAGCAGCGTCTTCTTTCTCTTCACTTATCGACTTGACTTTACTCCGTAAAAGGTGATTGTCAACTTTAACTGTTGAACATCCACATCCCTCTTTGTCATTTCAGCCTCCTTCCTTTCTCCTCTTTAGCTACTTTTCATTCAGTTAATAGTTAGTGTGATTAAATTTAGTCGAGAATTGTAAAAGTAATTATATCATTATTTAATTTTTATATTAATTTCAGGAGCAGAGAAAAAAAGATGATGCCAATTAAATTCGTGCTCTTCGCCTTGACATTTCACTTGGGTAGCGGAAGGAACGTACGCGACTTGACAGGACAATATCATGGAGAAGGAACCCACACTCACTTCCATGATACTCACTCTGACATTGAGACGCACGTTTCCCATGGCGTCTTTAATCCGACCACGAGTGGACAACTTCACCCGCTCGTCATTCCGCAGGAAAGGATTGATCTTCCGCCCCAAACTTTAATTCTGTTGGCATCAGAAGAATTTATTGAGCCACGTTGCGGATGTGTGCTCGCGGGCCAAAACCAATGCCCATTCAAAGAGAAGAACAGAGATTACGAGGCAAAGTCGACTCTCGTTTGTGGGAACAAGTATGTAAGATGCTGTTATCCAGAGGACCCTTGGCCAGGCTACACTGTAAGTTACATAATTTGTTAAAAAAATTACCTTTGTCTAGCTTAACATTTTGACGTTTGTTTGGTTTTTTGGAGTTTATGCAAATTTGAATGATAATAAATGGATAATTTATGTGTTTTTATTTGTAGGACCACTACGCTCATGTTCTTCCATGCGTACCAGAAGAACACTGCTTTAAGAAATACGGTGACTTGCCTACTGACGTGGCACAATACGGAACAATTCCACCATGTCCTGGACTTGGAGCTGTTCGTTGCACTGATCATCTCGGGACAGGCGGCCCTCAAGAAGTAAATGAAATATTTTTATCTTACATGTTAGTAAAGCAGTTGTATGTTGAGACTAATTAGAGATGGATTAGAATTAGATAATTATATTGTTGTTTATTCATTTAATATCAACATGATTTTGAATATTTAGGAGCCGGTTCAACATTCAATCCCGATCCTACCACTAGAGCCAGTTCATTCTCCTAGCGTGATTCCACTGGAGCCAGCAATAACATTTCAACCGTTGAATCCGACTCATTTTGAACAAGCGCCTGTGAGCCAACCGGACCAAACTCCTCAAGTTCAACTTCCGGTGTCGAGCCCTACGCCTTTGGTTCAGCCGCAATTACCACCACCGTTGCCTGGAGGTTTCGTCTTTCCAACAGACTTTCCCAATTTCCCTTCAACGGCCTTTAATTACAACAGCGTACCTGCTCCCGCGGAAGAAGTAGCCCCAATTCCACCCAATGTAGGGATCCCTCCTGTAGCCCCGATCGGAAGACCAATTGAACCATATTCTCCTTACACTGTTCCATACGGATATGGTTACCTCGGGTATCCAGGGTATGGGTATAATTGGGTCCACCCATTTGGTCATTTCGGGTATAATCTTTCTCCTTATGGATTCTCAGTGAGGAAGAGCTTTGGGAAATTTTGGGGATGAGTGATATAACCTGACTTGTAAAACAAGTGTTAACTTGTAATTTTAACTGTATTTTCAACATCAACGTTTAGTAAATGTACTTTATAAGTTCGCAGATATATGACTAGATAAATAGTTTTGTATGTATGCATTCGGTGATACAAAATTATAAGCGTGAATGTGCTGATAACATGAATAAATCAGTTTTTAACATAAACTTTGTTATTTTTCTTCATTTTCAATTTGACTCATTTACTCATTTGCTCATTTTAACGCAAGTTTTAAAACTTATTTCATAATTACCTAGATAAAATATGTAGGTATGCGTATGCCTGTAATTATCTTAATATGCATTGCATTTCTCAATAGGATAATTTTAAAAAGATCATGTTTAGTTAGTTAAGATTGAGCATATTATTGATTAGCAAATAAATAATTCAAATGTAAGTAAATACTCTCTTGCATTCTAATGTAATTTTTATGCATAAGATGCATGTGAGATTGAGACTCGATTAGATAATTAAATGCGTTCAGTGGATAACATTGAATTTGTGTATTGAATATACAAGCAGATATAATACGAGATAATACGAGATAAAATGTATAACACTTGTATAAAAGTATTTTGTCTTTTGCGTAATGTTTTGAAATATAGTACTGAAGTAATAAGAATTATTAAACCAAGAGCACGCACGATAAAAGCATTTGGTTCGGACAACTTTTTAGCATTACAACAGATTACCATTTTTCATCTTTAGTTGTAATGAGTCAAGACGTGTGTAAAATACTTATTCCTAATATGACATTGCTATTTGGTTAAAAACTAGTCTGTTTTAAGTTTTTTGTGTAGGTATTTATTTATGGTGGATCTCAGTTTCTCAGTGCAGATTCTCGTGATATTTCAGATACTTCTTATATTTATTGGCACACCCTATAATAGCTATAATTAAGATTCACAATACTTAGAGTATATATTGTATTATGTTAATTATACCTGCTTGATTGATCAGAAACAACTTTTTGTCTGAAAATCAAAAAATATTCTATCGTTCGGAAGGAATTTGTAAGTTAATATTTGGCTAAAATAGTTTTTGAATGTTAATCAATGCTAAAGTCTTGAAATTATATGTATCCGATAGTATGCAAGTGTAATATGCAAGGTGTAGATGTAGACTATTACGAGGGAAAAGTTGCCTTTTATTTAACTTTATCATACACCAAATACAAATAATGCATTTTAAATATGAATTAGCAAAGCATTTTCAAACCACATACATAATTATTTATGTTTGCATAAATCATATTAATAGTTATTTATTAACACGAGATTTCTTATATCCGTATATCGGTATTTATTTGTATACTTAATGTTAATGTTATACTCTAATACATTTGAGAAGATTATTGAGAATTGAATCATGTTACTTGACCGGGCAATCGAATGTCATGTCACCCGCAAATAATTTCTACAAGAAATAATATCGGTTTATTTGAGTTTCTAATGACTTGTCAAGTAACATGATTCAATTCTCAATAATCTTCTCAAATGGAATAGAGTATAGTATAGCGAATAACTATACTAACTATGTGGAGTATTAATTCCCTTTTTAACGGTTGACTATACTCTATTTGCTCCGAATAAAATCCCCGAATCTAAAAGTGGCGCCTAAATATTTCTACCGTTATCTATTAGACTAAATGTTAATCTTAATTGTAGTAAATCAAAGATAAATGATTCACATTTGTTAATTTTTAAATTTCAAAGCTTTTCTTATTGGTAATTGATTGATATTTATTTATTTTAATGTTTTCGCTTTTTACGACTGGGGTTTTATTTCCAGAATCTTTAGACAAAATATTTAGATTAGATAAGATTTACAGCTAGAGTTAGATTTAAAGTTTATTTGTATAAAAGTTTAATGTTTAAAAAAGGCTTGTATTTAATGACTATAATTAGTATTCTGAAAATTCCAATGAAAATACTAAAAGTTCCAAGTAGAATATTATTTGCCAAACCAAGTGCCAAACAGGCAAAAAATGTATGTTCACTATTAAATGATCTTTTAAAAATGCATGGTTTGGCTTTGACCCACTGATACACCTTTGTCTTCAATGGCAAGCTAATAAAAGCACTTTTAGCAAAAGTCTTCGCATTCTGCATTTCTGTATCTCTATCTTCTGACCATCTTTTAACAACCATTTCTGCTATAACAAAGAATTGTGAAAGTGGGAATCGTTCTCGTATTGTGTCCTTTTTTTATCCAATTATTAATTGATTCCAGCGCATTGTTAGTGCTTGGACAGTTTTTAGTTTTGCCATCGAACCATTCATTGCACTTCATTATTCACTGTTGGTTAAAATAGTCGACAAATGATTGGGATTTTGGTTTTGACCATTTTTTAGCCATAATTGACAAGCTTTTTTAAATTCTTCACATTTGGCTAATTGTAATTAAAAAATGTCATTTCGAATTTCAAGGCGATCTTGTTTACTGTTAATTAGATTTAATTTTTTATCAGTTGCTCTTACGTGAGCCTAACAGTAAATTCTGATTGGTTGATAATTAAATGCTTTGATGAAGCCATTTGTGATAGATTCTGCAGCATCAGCAATCAAAATATTTGGTAAATATGTTTTATTGAAAATTTCTTCAGCTTTTTGTTGAATTGCTTTAAATATAAAATCAAAGTCGGTTTCGTTTTCTGTGCTTGAGACGATTTCCATGTTTTTTCCTCTCAACTATTCAATAATTTTTCTTGGTTTTGTAACTCCACTTTTATATAAATTTGTAATTGTATTTTTGACATTCAGTGGAATTCCATTTTTCATTTTCTCATGTATGTGATCTCCGTCAGATTTGAACATTGTAACTAGTCTAATTGGTAACGGTGGAAATATTTAGGCGCCACTTTCGATTCGGGGATTTCATTCGGAGCGAATAGAGTATAATAGCTGCCTACTACTTAAGGTTTATAGAAAGCATCCTTTGCCAATATATCCAATTAAGAATTGAAATCAAGTTACAATGAGTAACGTTAAAAGATAAAAAATGAGGTTCCCAAACTCAATATGGAATTAAGAAAATGCCTGGATGACACATGGATTTTATTCATAATATATTTATTACTAAAAGCTATTGCACCATACCTTTATTCCCTTGTTCCCTCCCGGAACAAAGCTTCGCATTCTAAACGGAAGTTTTATTTGTTCGTAATTTCGTATGCATTCATATATTAAACTGGAAAATATTATACAGTTGGATGTGCTTCCTTAATAATTAAAATTTACTCATTACAATTTCTTACTTACAAGTACTGCCCTTATTGAATTAAATATATGCTATTTGATCTTTGCCTATACTTGGTAAATTAAACAATGTCAAGTGCATATGAAAATGAATTATTCACAGTACTTTCAATCATCGTCAATCTAGCGATCAATCAATCTTGATGAAAACTTTATTCATTCTATCCATGTGCCCGTAATAGTTTAGGAATTGAGGAATCAACTTCCAAATAAGTATTTTTATATCCCCATACGTCATTTAACGGTTCTTTCAATTGAATGAAATCTCAGGTAAGTGAAATCTCTGATAAAGTCACACATGCCATGCACATTCAATTGCAATGCATTGCCTTTACATTCGATTCTCATTCAGGTTCATTCATTTTGCGTTCTGAGCAAGATATTAATACACCAATACACTTTTTATATCACTTCACCAGAGATCACATTTGAATGAATGTTTATGGAACTTTGTGCCACTATTTCTGTATTTCATCAATTTAATTCATTGTATCAAATTAGTTCCTTAAATAAAAAAAATGGGAAATGTCGTCACTCGCATGTCGTCAATTGTGAGCGGATGTACGTATAAGCTCAACTTCATGACTTGAATCTAACAAATTCCCAGGTATGTATTTAGAAAATTACAGATGAAGCCTAATTGACGAGAAAGCAGGTTTTTATGTATGACATTCCCGTCGAGGATTCTGCATAAAAGCATTAAGACTTTGAGCAGCATTGAACAGTTCTTACTCAGAAGTCTCTACCTAACGAATCTCCTCTGAGGAGCCAAAAAAGAAGAACCATCACTTTCCATTGCAAGGCGAATATATCAAATAAATCATACAGAGCAAGAGAAGTGAGGAGCGATAGTAATTGAGTGATTCATGCGAACTACTTACTTGGAAGTATCCGCTTAAGTAAAAAGTACTCATTATTACTATTTGCTATACTGTGAATCATATTGTACTATTTAACTCTATAACTTGAATTTTGTAAAAGTGCAATTGACGTGGTATATAAAGTTTTCGAATTAGTCACCGGTTTTTCTTTAAAAATCATATAATTCCTTTAAATACAACTTGCGAACAGCCGAGGAAAAAATTGAGCTTCAGTGTTGAAAAGATATTTGACTTGTTTGGGTACTTATCTCTGATTTTAAGAATTCATCAGCGTCATTCAAGATTAACTACTTAAACTTGGTGGAAATATAATTTATGAGCAATTGAAGTTTTCCTCGTGGATCCCCAACATTGTTAAAGGAAATATTTTTGAATAAAATACCTGTGGTGAGGTTCCTGAGATGACTCAACTATTACAGTTACAACAACGAGTAAGTCTTTTAAGTTCCATTAAATATATGATAGACCAGTCACTTTGTTTAGCAGACAACTTCTGTAATTTGTCGGCGCATTCTTACCTTGTCTTGATTTTTTCGTTTCTTGTTCCAATTTGCTCTTCTAATTGATTTATTCCTTTGTAATAATTAAATAATTAAGTATTTAACAATTTCAAATATAGTAAGTTTTTTAATTTTTGACATTTACTGTAAAAATATTCCTTTTTTGGTTGTTATTATTCAGTTTTGTTAGATGTCAGTAAATTATAGTTTAATGTTTTTATTAATTATTAATTTTTATCTTTTATTACAGAAATTTAAAAAGATGACGGGATTGAATTTCACGTTTTTCCTCTTCCTCACACTTTCAACGTTCCTTCAAAGTTCAAGCGCTTTTCCACTCTGGAGCGAATTGACCTCCCGTTTCCAAAGTCGAGCATTCGGTCTAGCCAAAGAACCACAATTTATTGAAGCTGAAAAACCACCAGTGGAACTGATGGGATCAGTGGAGTCAGATCCAGATTACTACGAAGATGGAAGCGCCTTTGTCGATAAATTATTTAATGGCAAGGAGAATACATTTGCAGCCATCATTGGTGTAAGCCCAACAAAGTCGCCCGATTGTCAAAGTCAACTTTGGAACGCTAATGGAGATTGTGTTGAAACGTCGACGTTACCTCCGACCACAACGACAAAGAGAACTAAGAAAACTATGAGAATTATCCGAAAAATTTTTAATTATTAATCCTAGTAAATAAACTTTGTGTAATTTTATAAGGTCGGAAATATGAACTGTGATATTAAAAATAAGTATTATAATAATGCTAGTTATTTATTTTGTTTTTACACTTATTAGACTAATTACCTATAATAATTAATCATTATTGTCGTCAATCATTTATTCCATTTTATAAGTAAAAAGTTTTAAAAGTAAAATTAAAGTAATTTGCAAATATATTTATACCATATATAAACTCAAGAATAAAGGAATTGCTCTTATGAATATTCATTGTAACATTCTTTCAATTGCATCTCATTCGACAACTCGATTTTTAGAATCTATTACATTTTCAATTTAATCGTTGAATTATTCAGAGAATATTTTTATGATCTCATTAGTAAACCATATTGAATTTAAGCAGACCACTTTACATTTTTTATTTTCTTATAAAGTATAGATAATTATGTATTTTAAATTAAGTAAGATGTTTTAACTTTAAATTATCTTTTGTGTTATATATATAAATTCATTAGTTATTCGTTCCTATTCTCATCATTCAACTGTTAACTTCCTGTTCGAGAGTAATTCGACTTACCTTTACAATTAGTCTAATTTTCTTTTTAAATGGCATTTTCTTAGTAAATTGTACAGACATCTTTTAACAAATTTGGAGAACCGATATATTTTGCAAATATTGTATTTGGGAAGTATTAATTGTTCACAGACTTGATATAAATTGTACAAAGATCTCGAAGTTTATTTAGTCGCCTTACTCATTGAAATCAGTTAACATTTGCAATTGAATCAAAGAGTTTTCATTCATTCATTTACCGTCAAAGCCAGGGGCCAAAATATCACTATTAATATACCATATATGGCATTATATGGGTAACATTTATGGTTAGTGCTACGTGCTACTATCCAGTGACCCATTATAAGCGCTCATATAGGGAACATTAGAAAGATAGGAATAACGTCATAAAGTACTCTGTCGTTACGCCGAAAACGTTTTTTTATAATTCTAAGCTAACAAGTAAGTTTTAGTTATAAAACATAAGATGTTTTCTCAGTTTCGTAATTTAAAAGTTACAATCATGGCATCAACTTATTATTCTTTGGCTGAAAGAATTTTTATTATTGAAGCATTTCTAACAATAAGAATATTGAGGGAACTCAAAGAGCGTTTGAAGAGGAGTTCCCAGAAAGAGAAGCACCAAATAGAACATCAACTCCAAAATTATTCAATAAATTTAAGCTAACAGGAAGTGTTATCAATGGGAAAATCCACCATCCCCAACGGTTAGAACTGAGGAGAACATTACCAATGTAAGTGCTGCAATTGGAATAAGCCCAGGAAAATCAGTTAGGAAATTATCTTCTCAAAGTGGAATTTCAAGAGAATCAACGCGACGAATTTTAAAATATGATTTAAAATTACGACCATACCGAGTTTATTTAACTCAACAATTGCTTCCTGTGGATCATCAAAGAAGAGTTAACTTCTGTGAATGGCTTTTGACCCACGTGTCTCCGGATTGTGTCGAACTGGATGACATGTATTGGACAGACGAAGGATGGATTCAACTTAACGGATATGTTAATTCTCAAAACAATCGGTGGTGGAGTGCTGAAAATCCTCATCGAATACTTGTATATAGTAAGTTTTTAATTTATAAATAATAAATAAATCTTTTATTAAATCATTTCATTATTTTAAAGGTTCCACTTCATTCGGAGAAAATTGGAGTTTGGGTCGCGATGCCCAGAAGGAGAATTTTCTTCTATTTTTTTGAAGAAACCATTAATAGCGAAAGATATGTAAGAATGGTTGAAAATTGGATGGACGACTTACCCCTTGGATCAATCGGAAATACATTTTTCCAAATGGACAACGCCACAGCCCATAAATCTACTCGAACCATGGAATTTTTAGAGCGGTGGTTCCCTGGAAGAATAATTCCAGATCTCCAGATTTAACCCCACCAGATTCATTTTTCTTTGCTCACATTAAGAATAACATTTATCAGAACAATCCCCACACCCTTGCTGAATTGAGGCAAAACATTCAAATTGCCTTAGATGCGATCACACCTCAAATGTTACTCAACAATTTAAGAAGAAGAGTAGAACTATGTCTAGAACAGAACGGTGGACTCTTCGAGCATCTACTATAACGTTTATATGACGCTTTTGCTATCTATCTAATGTTCCCTATATGAACGCTTATAATAGGTCACTTTGTACATAATATTGTAAATTCACTATATGGTAAACATTTTTTATCTTGCAATCTTGTTAAGTACTTGTCTGTATTTGACTAAAGAGGAAATGTCAAAGATCTGTTAGGGTTAAATGACTCACAAAGATATAGGAAATTCCAGTACTTTCACTAACAAAATCTTTGCAAATAACCTTTGTCCCGTAGTCCCATCAGGTGTGTGTATGTGTAGATCCCCGCTGATGACAAATCCTTAGTTAAGGTACCTACAGATGCTTGTTCGAACCTGATGGCTCTTTACTCTTTAATGCGATATTGAATTAATTGCATTCAAATAAAAATACCATTACATTAATTCAATCAACTTGCAGATTGAGAACTAGTGAGTCATTCTTTGATCTTCTCTAGTATAAATAAGAGTATAAATTGAATCTTTAACAGTTCTGATTCTGACTAATAGACAACAAGAAAAGTGTATTTATTTGGTCATTTTAATGAACTTCTGACGTGACTCCGTTTATTATAGATTATCTAGGTATGAATATTATTAGCAACTACATACATACATAACATATGAATAAATTATCAGTGTATAGTGACGACATTTTGATTTATTATATTTTTAATCTCAGAGGAAGTGAAAAATATTATTATAGACAATTTAAACATATATTAATTATCAATTTGCCTTTTCAGAATTGGATCATTTGACCACTTCAATCCAAAGCCTTTATCGTCATAAAAATCTTCAATTAACAATTTTCCTTATTGTCTCCTCTTATAAGAAGTGAAAGAGTTTCAATCAGAAATCAACAGAAATAGACCAATCTCCTACAAACAAAGTTTATACAATTACGTTCACTTCAATATTAACCGAAGAGAGGGAAAAATTATTTAAAAATATTCAAAGGACAAAGTTCAATATCTTCGCATAATATTGATTACCCAGACTTAAAAATTCTGATATATCTGATCACAATCGAATTAATCATCAAGTAACTTAACATTTATTTTATTTTACAATTATTTATTTTACAACACGTTATTTTACAGCACGTAAACACATTAAATGTATTATAACATTATAACCATTCTAATGAATTTCATTTATATGAAAAAATGTTTTCTTTTAGAATGTGGAAACAATTTGTGTGCTTTATTTTATTGTTAACAATATTCCTAAATTTGAGTCAAACGAGTGGAAGTCCATACATATCAAGACATTCTGCTCACAACATACATAAAGGCCACTACCATCCAAATTCTATTAGTCGAGAAATTCGTGATGACTCCGGAGATGAAGATGGTTCTTATTACGATGAAGATGGTGGAAATGACAAATGCAGATTATGCGGTGAATCAAGTCATGGTGGCCCTCTTCCTCAGCCTGGGCCTGATGAGGTTCATACAAGGGGTCGCTAAGTATGTAATTTTAATCAATGGGATTGGTTAATAATGTTAATGTTAGACCCAACAATGCCTATAATTACAATAATTCAATAGTCAAACTCAATTTTTAAAATAAGTTTAAATTTTTGTTACTTCTTTAGATACAATTTTAATAAATTACATTTTAATATAAACTTATATGTATAAGTTATTAGTTATTATATAATTTGTCTCACTTTAATTGCGTTTTCCAAATACATTATTAAATAATTTACAATTATTGTAAATTACATTTGTATAGAGTTTTTTCTAATAGAATGCTGTTTATTTCATACATTTAGTATTAAAGTTGTCTTCATGCATTCTTGATCAAATACATAGATAATATCTATTTGTATGTATACATAAATATTATATTTTATATACCTCCTGTAATTCACGCTGTGCAAAAATACATTTAAAATGAATGTCTTCGTCGTCGTCTTTAAGAAATTCACCATCTGAAATAACATAAGTAACTGTAAATGCTGTAAATCAAATCTTTAACTTTTCAAAGCAAATGTACTTACATATCTACATATAATGTACTTATTTATTGGATTATTATCTATGCTATGATTATTATTTATTTTAAAAATTAGATTTTTTAAAGCATAATAGGATAAAATTGAAACAATCTCAAATTATTTTATAGTAGATTCAATGCCAAAGCTATTAAGAAACTTTAACTTTATCGCTCAATCGAGAAGGAATAAATATGCGTGCTTGATAATGAATATTGAGTATTAAATATTGATTTATTTTCAGGTGAAAAAGAAATAAATTAAACTCATTAAATTTTTCTTTTCGATGGTGTTTCCTCCTTTTTGGCTATGCCATGAAATGGGTTGATGCAATTTTTCCTTATATTTTTAACATTCCTCTTTGCATCTTATTAATTATGCATTCATAATTTCTGCATTTTAAGATATTAAATAATAATTAAATATTTTTTCAGCCCTATAATTTTTAAAACGTCGGCGCCATTACTAATTGACACGACCATTGTAATTAAAATAAGGAACACAAGTCTAGTATTTTTAAATATAAGTTTTACCTATAAGCACAGTATATGTATATTAGAATACATATATCTTTTATACATTTGTTAGCTGTTGCACTAACATTAAGTAATTATATTATATTATCCTACATTCGCATTACTTACATGCATACAATAGTTTGAAAAGTTTGATTCAATATTCCAATGAGTAATACCCACGCTGCATTCACACTAATAAACTTTCATTGCACCCCAAATCTCAACGTAATAATGTCTTTCTGTAGAAGAAAATTATAATTTTTTCCTTCACGATAGTTTGGCATTGGCTTTATAAATGTATTAAGCTTAAATATTATGAAAAGCATTAGTTAGACGTTTTTACTGACATATCATTTTATACAAAGCATAACAGGTGCATACTTAATAGCTTCCGACACAAAGTATACAAATATGTGTACATTTTGTGAACCTTACATATATTCACCTTTAATTCTTGTCCGGACATCAAGGTCATTCTACTTGAAATTCATTGGGTATATTCCTGTCTCGATTGAGCCAGCTAAAATTGAAACCTGACATTTTTTCAGTGACATCTAATTATTCTTCCAATAAAAAAGATATATTGAATACTCAATAAACTTGGTAATTTTGTAACAATAATATCCCATCGATAGCCCTAATTCTTAACCTTAGAGAATACGAAGATCTACATAAAATACCATCATGTTGCTGTTTCTTCTTTCCATTCTTCTCGTTTTGCTCCTCTTAATTTATTTGATTGATCAAAAAAGACCCAAGCGATATCCTCCAGGTAAGCAAAAAATGAGAAAAAATAAAATAGAGAAGCATTTAACATTCAATGTATCTGTAGATCTTCAGACAGTTTTAAGGAAAGTTATGTATGCTTTCGGTATATTGAGTATAGTAGATACTACCAGTTTTATAATATCTGTCATTCTTAACTTGATATGCTTAAACTAAAATTCAATTTAATTGTGTATAATTTTGTCTATTTAGGACCATGGGGGCTTCCACTTATCGGTCATTTGCATTTATTTGATGAGTTGCCACAAAAAACTCTTGTAAAATGGGCTGCCATATACGGACCAATATTATCTTGTGATTTTGGAAGCTTCAGGTTTTAATACAAAATTTTTCATGTTTATAATTAACTATTTAAAATTTTCATTATATTTATATAAGTTTGTCTTATAACATAACATAGATCAGTTGTTATCAATGATTACAAAATGATCAAAGAAGCTTTAAACATGAACGCATTCAGTGGTCGTCCAAAACTAAGGCCTTCACTCGAAAGAAGTGGAGGAAAAGCCAAAGGTAATTGTGATTAATGCATTATTACATAATGAAACATTTTCTTTTTAACCCCATTCAAAATATTAATCCATCTCTCATTTAATTGTTTTTCAGGAATTATTTTCACTGAAGGTCAGGAGTGGAGTGAACAAAGGAGATTTTGTTTGAGAAACTTGAGGGATTTCGGATTTGGAAAACAATCACAAGAGAGTTTGATCAATGAAGAGGTCGTGGAGTTGATTGACAGACTGAAGAAAGAATCAGGACAACCAACTGCCACAACCAATCGGTTCAACACAGCAGTGATAAATGCTCTTTGGACAATGATGGCAGGTGCGAGACATTCACAAGACGATCCACAATTGCAGGAAATTATCAAGATGATGACAGAGTGGGAATTTGAATAGCTTCATTTTTATTTAATAATATGTTTAACCTCAGTTGTCATTAAATTGTTATTTAATTTAAAGGCTAATGGCTGATCCAAGTCCAGCAGCACTTTTTATGCCATGGCTCACTCGCTTAGCTCCTGAATGGAGCGGATATACATTATTTATGAGTGATATCCCCGTAACTCGGAAGTTTCTTCAGAAGTTTATTGACGAGCACAAAACGAGCTTTGTTGAAAATAATCCCAGAGATTTTATCGACGTTTACATTGATGAAATCTTTAAAACCAAAGACCCGAAATCGAGCTTTTACAAGGAAATGGGAGGTAATTTCATCCACACCATTTATACATGAGAATATTCTCACTATTCACACTTTATAGTCAAAAAACAAACAATGGAAATTGTTATATAATAACTTTACATTATTATAATAATAGGAATACATTATATTATTCTTAACTTGTAAGTAAGTTCGAGTGTTTATGACATGTGTTTTAAATGCTTAAATGAATAATTAAGAATTTATGAATTTTTCATAGAGGAATCCTTGAAAACGGTTCTCATGGACTTATTCTTTGCAAGTTCCGAAACGACGAGCCATACCTTATCATGGGCAATGCTTTACTTATCGTTGAGTGAGAATGAAATGTGGCAGAAAAAGGTTCAAACGGAAATTGATGAAGTCGTAGGAAAATCGAGACTTCCGTCATTAACAGATCGTCAATTGTAATTTAATTTTTATTTCAGTCATATTCAGTCATATCAATAATTATTGTATTCATTTTATTTAAAGTTTTAAAAATTATATCTTATTGATGCATTAAATATAGCATGCCGTATACTGAAGCCACCTTAATGGAAATAATGCGACTTTCATCTTTAATCCCACTGGATGTTTGGCACAGCACAATTGAAGATGTTGAATTCAATGGGTTTTTTATACCAAAAGAAACCATGATTTTGCTCAATCTCTACGCAGTTCATTATGATCCTGTCAATTTCCCGTCGCCTGAAGAATTTAACCCGGAAAGATTTTTGAGCGCGGATAAGAAAACCATTGTGAAGCCGGATGCTTATATGCCATTTTCCACAGGGAAAAGAGTTTGCATTGGGGAAAATTTGGCCAAAGATGAACTCTTTTTGTTTCTTTGTGGAATTCTTCAAATTTTTTCTATTCATCCAGATCCTGCTGATCCTCATCCATCGACTGAACCAATTCCTGGCCCTGTTTGCCCTCCCAGGCCATTCAAAGTCATCTTTAAGCAAAGATAAAAGAAATGTGTTTTCGTATTAATTTGTTGTGTTAATTTATATTTTCAACTGGATAATTATACTGTTAGATCCATGAATTTATTGTAATTAGACATCATAATTGCAAATATAATTAAAATTTTCCAATTCTTGCACTATTTGTTCTAATAATTCATCAATTTTTTCTTGTTCTGAAATTATTTCACTATCAACGCTTAAGACGATTTTGATGTTTCCGTTGTAGCTAAAAATGAATATTCCGATGCCTAAAAGCCATAAAATAATTTGAAAATGGTCTGTATAGGCATGATTTTTTAAAAATGTGAATCTAATTTATATTAAGTTTTAAAAAATACCTGCATTGCCTCTTGTAAGACCACCCCAAAAGAAAATATTCTTCATTTCTAATTCCCATTCACCATCAAGAAACAACATTGGCTCTTCTGGTCCAGGCACAATTGAAATGATTGAAGTTGCAACGACATTTTTACAATGTATTATTAAACAATTTGGCAGTAAACCAATGAAGAAGAGAAATCCGTAATTTGAAATCGGGATTAGCGATGATTTCAATGTTCTATATCTTTTTTCACAAACTTTCGTGGCTTCTATAAACGATTTCTCCTTTGTTGGGAGTTGAACATATCCGAAGGTCCTTATGAACAAATATATATTAATTAAATTTATATGATGCATAATGAATGATTAGATTAATGATAAATTAAAATCAACTTTAAATCTTTAAAGTCAACAAAGAGTATATATTTATTTACTTTATACAAAATACTTTTCGTGACTTAATTTGTTGATTTTGGTTATAAGACTCTAAACAATGAGATTGAAAATATTAACATTTCTTACATTAATGTAAATTTAATCATTATTAAAAATAATGGGCATTTGATAATACTATTTAATTTTAATTAAATTCTACGATATCGGTTTACTATAATTAAATTAGAAAATTTACTCCCGCAAAACTTAAAGATTATTGGAGTTTAAAATAGTTAACTTTTTCCTATTACATTACATGTATTTTCACTTTTTTACTTAAATTCATGGATTTCACTTAAAATTAATTGTCATTTGAGTAATTTATTTTTAGTTGACTATTTTCAATATAAAAATTATTTAAAATTGCTAATCTCCTTACTTTTGAAGGAGTTTTAATTAATTAAAATCTGCAAGCTTTTGAGTTTCTCGATTCTGGTTTTCTTAAATAATAGCAAATGCTATAAGCTGCTAATTTAAGCCTCGTGTGATCCTTCATTCATTTATATACTTAATAACTCGATCGCCATATATAATTGCATTTATAGTTTATGCTAATTAATAATAATTTAATAATGGTCAATTTAGTGTATTAATTACCAGTTATTGCACATTTTATGCGGACGATTTGGCCAAGGTAATCCCAACACTGCATGAATTTCACTGTCGAACTGAAGGTTGTTTATCCAAAACTTTTTGAGCCCTTGCCCAATTGCTCCAATTAATACTGGAGTAAATCCAACACCTGCATTCTTTCTAATTTGTTTAATTAAATTGACTGATATATTTGAAGACATTGCCACATTCCATTCTTTTGACAATTCTTTTTCAGGTAAATGCCAAAGATTTCTGTCGAACGAATTGATCAATTGATTGCTTATATGATAAGGAGCAACAAAGCCAGCCAATAAATTCCTCATCATTTTAATCATCTTGGACGAATGCCTTTTAGGAAATTTTTGAATGGGTTTATTTTTGCACCAGGAAATAATTATGTTTAAAATGGAATATCCATCACATAAACCATGATGCCATCTGAGAATCACTCTCGTTTTTCTTTGTTCTTCGCGTCTTTCATTTGGATCAAAAGGATTCGACCGAATGATCAAAAGCTCCCATGGACTTCTATTTGAAGCATAGGGGAATTTCTCAATGTATTTCATGGTTTTTAAATGTTTTATATCTTCGTTTAATTTACATTCGTCGGTTAAAGACTGTGGCATATCTAAATATTTAATATGGTTCGAAATATCAAAATGTTCATCTTTCTTCCAAAATGAAAAACCGAGCCAATTTGAGTAATATTGTGTTAATTCTGGATAAATAAAATTTCCATTTGGATGTCTTGCTTCGAGAACTTTGTCACAAAAACTTTCTTGATATTTTTTAAGATTAAATGAACCTTCAAGATCAAATGAAGTTAGCAGTGTTGAATGAGGTTGATTGTCCAATTGGTCAACGGCTAAGAGAGCACTTCGTGAATTTAAAATTTTTACCAAATCTGGTCTAAAAAATCTTTTCAAAATTGTTATTACTTTTCTCACTAGAATGATTGGAATCCATACAAGAATGATTGATATTGGAATTATTAAGTATAATGATAAAGTAAATATTAATGTTAAAATTCGAAAATAAAGAAAATTCATTAAAAAAATTTTACGCATTTTGGAGAAACCAGAATATTTATTATATTTTTCAAACAGAATCTTCCAAAGGTTTTCCAACTAATTCTGACCTATTTGAGTTCTACTCTTTATACTACATGATTTTATGATAATGGTTTGAATAGATTTCGGTAATTAAATTTACCTTGTCAAATGTAACGTGTGAAAGGTTAAATGTGAAAACAATGAGCATTTTTTTATATTTCAAATCTTACCCGAACAACAATGTAACTAATATTTGACTAATTTTTAGGTAGGGGAAACTGGGTACAGTTGGCACAAAAATTTTTAAGATTAATTTTAGAAGCTTTATGACAATAAATAAATTATTTAAAGAAACTTTTTTATTAAACATACTATTAAACTACAAAGTAATAAAATAGAAAGTTATTTAGCGATATTCTAAATATTAATATAAATTAGAAATTAAAATTTGACTTCGTGCCATTTGTACTCGATAATGGAGTACAGTTAGCACACATAAGTAGTGCAGTTGACACAACGTACAAATATATATATTTGAGAACTAAAATTGATTAATTAGTTAATTATTTTAATAATTAATCGTAAATAAGTAAAATTATAAAATTATATTACTTAATTACTATTTGTTTAAACGTCTTGCTGTCATTTTACGACGTTTGATCACACGCGGGGTGTTTTTTTTTGCCATCGTCAGCAACAGATCGTTTGAGAGGATTTCTTCTTTACTTATATATTACTTCTTAGTGACTAATATTTCTAAATAATAAATTAGTCAAATGTGACTAATATTTCTAAATAATAAATTAGTCAAATGTGACTAATATTTCTAAATAATAAATTAGTCAAATAAAAGTCAACTATGAGTTTTAGGTAGAATCTTAATATGACAAAAGAATTACTTGTATTTCTATCTTTTAAATGTTTATTAACTTTTCTAATCATGTTAACAAAAGGTATATAAGTGTGAGAAATATTACAATGAGGTAACAAAATACATTTTCTAATTATTTTCGGTAAGGTAATAGGTAACTTAAATGTATTTGACAAGTTAGAGACATAGAAAAATGACAAATCTGAACTCTTAATTGGGTATGAATATATATCGGTGTAAGTAAGAAATCTTTTACATTACACATAAGATTCGAATATATTTTCGATAATTATTACATATCGTTCATTAGTTAAATAGCAATTATTGTTATTTTTA